>CAMZMU010000123.1:20582240-20661850 GCA_947311845.1 Poa pratensis | reverse complement strand
CAGCAAAATGAGCAAACCGAATGTTTAGTATAGTAACAATCAAACAAATACGAAGAGGGAAATAGGCAAGGGGGGCTGACAGCATGAAACAGAAACACAATCACAAGTGGCCTGATGATATGAAGGTGGCAATTTCTTTAGGTTCTGGGTAGGATCCTACACTGCCAAGATCATTAGGTGTATCATTCATGATGTCCAAGCAATGAAGAACATCATAGATAAGAATCCAGAGACAATGTAGAAGGTTGTACATTGTCACAAAAGCACACAAGTAATACAGAGGTATCTACACATTACTGTCTCCACAAGTCGTAAGCTGAAGCATATTATTGATGGAAGTGTAGCAACAGATTGTCAATATATAACCAAGGAGTGCATCAACTTCAAGGCAAATGATAATTTTTTTCATGAACAAGCTACCCTCCCACAGAATTCGAACGACATAAGAAAAACTCAACATTACCACCCAATTGCAGCTTTACTCTTGCAGCAGCTTTCCTTCTTAAACGGGCTACCAAACTTCAGATCCACAACAATGGCTACCAAGCAAAGGCCAAAGGCACCAGAAGTCACAAATAGACTTTCTGAGATCCAATCACAGTTGGGTAGGCACAGAAAGAACAAGGAGCTGGAACAGCCAGGAACATTAAATAATCGAACCAAATGAGATGTGATCTACATTCCCCATTAAAAAAGTCACACCTAAGAGCCAGATAAGGCTAGCCAAAGGAAAAACTAGCGACTCACATGGAGCATCTCAGCTCATCTCAGATCTGCCAGATTAGATGGGAAAAAACAAGGAACAACACATACTTTTTAATCGGAGAGAATCATTTGATACTGTGCTTGGGCCAAAGATTCCATCCTTTGATGACATGCCAAGTTACCAGCACACGGAAAGAATTTGAAGCAAAGGTAGCTCCTTTAAGTTTTACTTTGGTCCTGGTCCTGCTTCCATGATAAATACAGATTGCAAGCACATGGAAGGAGGTTGGGGAAATTATCATCTTTTTGCCACAACTTGGTATACTGGACCCAAGTTCTCGAACCAACATTGCTGGCAAAATGATGTCATTATTTCTTCCGTCTAAAAGCACCATATCCACTAAACGGTGCGCTAACAACTGAGCAAGATCTCTCTTCCTGCACTTCAGGCAAAGTACCGTACAGCGTTAACCTTAACCGCCAGCCAGAATGCTAATCCTTTCACATCTACGATTCGAACAATTAACGCAGGGGAAAATCCTGAAAACGGAGCTCTGCTGCTTCACTTAAGATTCCTGATTACACATTCCTAGGGAAATGAGCATCAACAGACTACAGTCTTTTTCTTCCTTTCTTTTGAGTCCATCATTTCCTACCGAAAAAAAAAATCTATACAGAACAACAAGTGCAACTACAGAAGCACACCGAATTCATGGGCACGTATCTTGCTTATTCCGCCATTGTGGCACCTAGTTCCAATCTACGCGCCGAGCCAAATACCAATCACATCACAAAGCTCAAACTACCGCTCCATCGACTCAAAGCCACAGTTGGCCGAAAAGAAGCCTCCTTTTGCTCAGATAACTTCGAATTCATGCAAAAGTCCAAGCAATTCTAACCACAAGCACGCAAATCGTCACTCTCCGGGGCGAAATTCGCACGGATGGATCAGGTCAGCCGCCCCGCAAGAGATCCCTGCCCACCCGGACCATTCCCGCGAGCGCCCACCCGGATCACCACCGGACACCCCATATACCGCTCCAAATAGCCTCCTTTCCGCCGGAACCAGCCACAGAACACCCAAATCGGGACCGGAACACCCGGAATTTCCCCGAAAAGAAGCCACCCCCGCAATTCCCAGGCGGACACGCCACGGGAAGTCCCGCCCCAACCATTCGACGCCCGAGACGTCACTGCCTCTATCCTTCCCACACCAAAACCGGCAAATCAAGCGGGCAACCAAATCAGGAGGGATGATGTATGCACGCGCACGCACCTAGACCGCGGCGGGGTCGGCGAGGGGCGCGAGCGGAGTCGGGCGGGCCCGGCGGTGAGCGCGAGGCCGCGACGGAGCTGTTGACGACGGGGACGAGGAGAGCGAGCGCGAGGGTGGGGAAGAGACAAGGACGCAAGTTATGGCGAAGGATCGATGGATTTCCTCCCCTCAACTCGATGAGAAAAAAACACGAGAAAAGTGGCGCAAAAAGAAATAAGATAAGAGAGGGGGAGGGAGGTTGGGAAATGGACGCAAGGAGGTTGGGGACACTGGCCGGTGGGCCCGAGGGAAGCCACGTTGTGGTGGGGGTCGCGTTGCGGTTACGGCTGGGTTTGACGTGACCGGAGGCGTGGGGGTGGTCCATGGACCGGACCATTTATAGACGGACACGGTAGCGTGGCCACGGGTCGAGGCGAGGTGGGTGCGTGGGCGATGTCCATGCGGTGTGGTGGTGGTGGCGCCACTGTGACGCAACCGACGGGATCGGGGTGGTGGTGACGGTGGCTTTTTACGTGCCGCGCTCGCCGTACAGTGCTGAAACGACGAGAGTGGGAATATTCTCTCCCCGCGATGGACGATCTATCCCTCGCGGGAGCCTTTTTATCCCGTGTTAAACGGATTCCGATCCCTTTCGCCTGGTAAAGATGTCGTCATGTGGTTATACTACAAAAAGAATTTTGCTCTGTGAAGTAAAATGAAGTGGTTTTCACTACTCCTTGATAATTGAGTAGGCAAAGAACATGAGATGGAGTAAACCGACACAAATAAGAACACCAAAGATCCGTCGAAAGTTACGTCAAAATTCTTCGAAATCGTCATCTCGAGCATCTTTTTTGAATTTGATGTTCGTCCCACACTTTTGTAAATACTAGTAATTGTGCCCGTGCAATGCACGTGTTGACTAACCTAAAATTTCTAAATGCAAAGAGACTAAATTGAAAGCATAATTTTATTCATGTTATTGTTATTACTACTACCATTTTAAGTAAGAGGGCGTAAAACACCAAAAGCACTGTGTTTCATAGATTTATCGGTGTATGAGAAAATGCAGGTTATAGGATTAACAGACGTATAATCTTAGGTGTGTATTACATATAGGAGTACTGTCACGAGAGTCAAGGTGGAGCTTTACGGACTCCAATCTGAACATATTGGCTAAGGTAGTCAAGATAGATCAAACAAAGACTAAGGTGTGTTTGGTTGAGCTGTAGATTCCTGAAAATCAGCTGTAGAGAATCTGCTGTGAAAAATCTGCTATGAACTGACAACTGTGAGAAAGCTGGAAGTTGTTTGGTTGAAACAACTGCCAACTGTGCATTTCGATAGGAAATGTCTGTAATGCCCAGAGGGCCTGAGAGATTATATATATGCCAACCGTTAGAAGTAGAATTGACCATTTTAGCAAGAAATTTCATTTGGTAATGTTTTATACATATAGCTCCTAGAGACAAAAAAAAGTGATGTCATAATATTATCGCACAATACATATGTATTACACAATATACATGGTTCACAATCCCATCAACATAACTATCCTATCTCGCTCTCCCCATCGACATATGTATTGCACAAATCGTCCTCTTCTTGTGGTTCTTTAGATTACTGCACAACCATCATTCATATAAACATTTTCACAAACACCTTGCAAGCAAAAAAAAAGAAGGAAAAATAGATCGGGAGTAGGCAGGGGAGGAAGGAGATGGGAAGGAGCGAGAGGATGGGAGAGGATGGGAGAGAAGGGGAACCATAACTACAAGCGGCGAGGTCAATCTCCGGCCGTCCGGCGGTGGATTGAGCTATGGAGGTCCGGGCGGGCGGGCTGCTGGCTGGTTTCGTCGGGTGGGGCGTCGGGCTGCTACAGGAGGGAAAAGGATCGGCGGGCTGCGGGGGTCCTATTTCCGGCCGGATCCCTGCCGGAGGCCGCCGGCGAGCCTGCCGGGATAGGCCGGCGGCGGTGCAATTCTAGCTTGGCTGCCGGTTCGGCGGTTCCTCGTATGTATCGTGGGCAAATAACGTATGTGGAGAAGAGAGAGAGAGAGGAGGGTGGGAGAGAAAAGAAATAAACGAACCGGTCACTTTCTCACTTAGCGGTGGCACGGCGCGTAATTTCCCAGTTTCGGTTCAACGCAACGCAGTGAAATCAGGGGTAGCGCTGATTCCAGTTTGCACTACAAGAATCTGGTGCGTTACGAGAATCTATACCGGCCTGCTATCCCTTTGGTTCAGATTTTAGCTTCCAAGTAGTGAATCTGACTCTGGAATCCCAACCAAACACACCCTAAGAATGACAAGGGAAACACAAGTACAAAGGGGACATCATACACACAACTTTGTGTCTTCAAACAACACCAAGCTACTCTAACTTATAATTAAAGTGCATAATTTTGCTTCTACAGAAAAAGTCTAATCTCATTTATCAAAGTGAACCGACAATCTCCACTAATATAAAAAGACAAAGTCTGTCAGATCCGGAGGATCTGATCCGTTCATCATGCCCGATTCAACGTCTCAGATTTGCCCAATGATAGTAATCGGCCACGTGCTAACGCACATACTGACTAATGCATAAAAAGTATTGTTCAGATTAAATAAAGATATTTCCTCTTCAATGTTTTAGCAAAATAATGATGTGTACAAATAATATTGCAGTGTCAGAAAAAAATCATGTGGTGATTCCAGCTTTCAGGTTTTGTTCTGTGGGTAGAAATAATATTACAGTGTCAGAAGAAAAGTATGACCCCTTCCTGTCTAGCATAAGGAAATAAATGCTTTCTTATTATTTCTACACCGTACCTCCACTTACCTTTAAAAAGGGCTAGCTACCATTCATGACACACAAAATGCCAACCAAATATATCGAAAAAACAAACCGTGCAGTGGCGCAGGGTTGCCTTGAAGGGCGGTGGTGCTTATCAATTTGTTATCATGTGATTTAGTAAACTCTACCATAGTCCAATACAAAATATTACCTCTCTTCCAAAATATAATTTTTTGGTAGGCTATTTGGTAATTTTTTAGCCTAACAAAACGTTTTGTATTTTAGAATGGAGTTAATAGTATTTATTATCAATCTAGTTATTCATATCATGTACAACAAAGTGAAAAAAAATCCTTTAACATTATAATATTTTACTGTTAATATCTCATATCTTTTGCCCTCCGTAATTCACTGTCTTTAGGCTACAAACACAGTTGTACTGTATCTGCACTTCATATAGGCTGGGTAAAGATATAGGCTGCCAAAAAATATGTCTAATTAATTTATGATTGTGCAATCAAGTGGTCACTAACTCATATATGTTTTGATTGATATTAGAAAAGCCTAAAAGAATCTAACAGAACGTGGAGTAATTTCCGAAGTCAAGATGATAAGAGCAATAGAGCATACAACGTTTGTTGTTACTGATGGCACTGAAGCCTGCCTCAGCCGTCCCATGGTCCATAGATTCGTGGAGCCATGATGTGTACCAGCCAAGTGAGCAATGAACGCGCTGCTTCGGCAATGCCGTCAGGCCACCCCAACTCGTAGATCGCAGGAGTAGCAGAATTGAGCTATGCATGACAAGAAGCCGAGAGCGCGCCGAGCGGCCGACAGAGTCGCGGTCTTCAGCAGTTTGGCCATGCACCGTACAAACAACCAGGCGAGAAAAAAAGAGAGCCGCCGGTAAATAAAACAGAGCGGCAATAATTAGATCGACTCACATCCTCGTAGCCGATCTGCACGGTCTTCTACTGCAGGGCGCCGAGATCCATCATCGCTAATGTGTCGAGCAGCGTTATGCCGGGCATGGGCGACACCGTTATACAGCATTATGCCGTGTATGTCATGATCCTTCGCCCGAATTCTATGACGGCAGCGCGCCAGCGCCGTTCTGCGACGCCAAGTGATTGGCCTTGCCAAACTTCGTGGCCGCCGCCGCGAGCGTAAAGAAGGAGCGAAGGGGAGGGGCAGCGCGTATGTGGGAGCGTGGGACGGCTTGTCTTCACCTGGCTATACACGGAGGCGACATTGGCACGCCTGGATGACGACGGCAATGTTGGACGAAGGAAGGAGGAGGCGGCGGAGGGCGATCAAAGTGTGTAGCGGTTTCAGATCCAATCACACCACGCACCACGGGCCACGGCTCAGGATTCGAATGCCCACGATTTTCTGTAACCGGCAACAACGCGGCCATGTTGGTTCGCCCCTACATCATTGGCTTAATCTGGAGCGTTTGATGTAGCAGATTAATGGTTAAGATTACGGGGGTATCACTTAAGTTGATACATCATTGGACAATCCTTGAACGTTAGATGCTAGCAATAGTATGGTCTATGTTATTTGGATCAGCCACTCTGTGTCTTTTTATATTAGTCTAGATGTAGTGGAAGATCAAACATGCATAAGCTTTACTACCTATGATTTTTGGAAAGCCGCACATCCCAATATGCAAGGAACTAGCATGGATTATGAGTTAATGGCACCAGCAGTCACGCAACTCGTCACGTATGTGCACTTAAGTCACACTTCTCCAGAACGTGATTTTTTGGTCACACATCTGGACAAGTGGGTGCACGCAGGTCTCTGGGCCCACGTGTCAGTCCGTTTTGGACGGTAAATTTTCAGAAAACCCTCTGGAGTAATATAATTTTACAAAATGGTACAAAATTAGAAGGACCATTTTGTAAAATTAGGAGGACCATTTGCGAAATATCTAAAAATACAGGGGTTTTCTGCAAAATTACTTGTCCATGTCAGCACTCCCGCAACGGAAAACGGTCTGACACGTGGGCCCAGAGACCTGCGTGCACCCACTTGTCCAGATGTGTGACCAAAAAATCACGTTCTGGAGAAGTGTGACTTAAGTGCACATACGTGACGAGTTGCGTGACGCGGTGCCATTAACTCATGGATCATTCAACGCGATATGATCGAGTTTACACCTTTTACAAACATGTTTCACCATATAATCAACAAAGAAGACGGGAGATTTTACAATTTGCCATTCTTTACTTCAGACTTCTATTATTTGCCACTCTTTACTTAGCCTTTTATAATTTGCCACATATTAGATTAGTTTCTTTATAATTTGCCCTGTCTCTTGTTTTACAGATTTATTAATTGGATGTATGCTGTGAAATACGGTGCATATGTATTCCTATACATTGCTGGACCGAATCTGATTTGATCGATCGTCTTGTTCCCCTTGCGCAGCGGACGGAGCAAAACAGGGAACTGAGACGCGAGCGCCGCCGGTGGCAGCGGCCGGACTACAGGTCGCGCAGCCATGATTCCCTACCACGAACGGCGGCTACGCTCCAAGAAAAACTGATGAGAAGGATGACGCGCAAGCGCGGCGAGTAGTCATGGCGGCGTGGTCGCCGTACCTGCAGCAGCTCATGCGTGCTACAGCAGAGCACCATTCTCGGATGGTGAAGAACATAGGCCGCCATCTCTCTAGCCTCTAGGAGACTAGGACCTGGAGCAACGCGGCGTCCAACAGACTGTATCCCCTGCAACAGCACAACATCATCAGTGGCAAACTTCACAACGATTTATGATGTTCGTCATCAGGGAAAAAGAGAAGAAAGCTTCATGTGTATACTCAGTGTTTAGTGTCATTGTTGTCCGTATAAGGAATGCAAGTGCATGATCACAAGGCTTCCCGGTGTGAGTGCACGCCGCGGCAGATGAACTCGACGAACTGGTCGATGAGGGAGGGCCGATGTACATGGCAGCGAGCTGAGCGAGGCCGAGCACCGTGGTGAGCAGGAGCTGCGGCCAGAAGGAGAGCCAAAGCGCGACGCCCACAGGGCTCCGCGATGCAGAAGCCGTCGCCCCAGTTGGACACGAGCAGAGCGTGCGCCTCCTCGACATGGTGCGACGGAGACAAAGACGGCACGTTGTCGGACGCGAGGGAGCCGTCGGCGTGGCCCTTGGAGACCGGCGGGCTGATCCAGCTGAACGCCGAGCGGGAGTGGAACGACGCGGTGACGTACGGCGTCGCAGTGCCGGAAGGGGAGGACCGCGAGCGCTAGGAGGACGGCGGCCGCTGCGGCGAGGACTGCAGACGCGCTGAGCACAATGGTGTAGTAGTGCCGGCGGTGGTCCGGGCAGTCGGCGCCGGCAGCAGAGGCTCGGGAGCAGTGGCATCGACGCCGGTCACGCGCGCCGGGGCTGCTGGACAAAGGGCAATGGTCAGAGAACGAATCCTATCGATCCACTCAGTATTTGTACCGTATTCATATCGTATTTCCGAGTTAAGAAAATTAATAAATCTGTAAAAAGAGAAACAGGGCAAATTAGTGATGAATCGGTGTAATATGTGGCAAATAGTAGAAGGCTAAGTAAAGCGTGGCAAATTATAAAGAGCTCAAGTAATATAGGGCAAATTGTAAATTCTCCCGAAGAAGACGGGAACACAAAGTACCGAAACTGGGGAGTAACTAGCCAATCTAAATTTGACAATATATACATCATCGCAATACCATCAAGACCATGTTGAATCACATAAACAACTAAACGAGGGATCGAGAGTCAGTGATTCGCATGACCAAAACACCACATGCTATCGTTATCAGCCTTGCCGCCACTGGCGAAGGATGAAAAAAATTGAGGTCGGGTGAACTCTAAAGCGAAGAACAAATTACGCAACAAAAGTAAAATTATAATATACAAATTGATACTTTGCCCTTCATGTCCATCTGCACCAGAATGACCACGAAATTATTTCTAGTATGTTTTTGAGAAATTTTAACGAGGTTACCGACCTAAAATGCACGGGTTAAATTATACATCTCCGAGCTGTATATATACCGTTGTAATTCTCTTTTTACAACCTAACATGATACATTTCTTGAAAGAGAAAAAAATGTACATGAGCCGTGTGTGTATAACTTTGTAGTCTTTCGTCAATGTGGTTTAGTACCATAAGAAGAGGTCACCGTCCTCCGGTTGACTAGACGTACTTTCACGTGAACAAGTAACAAGAAGAGTGAAAACAACCACTACCAGCTCAGGTTGCTTGTGCGATCTGGCCACTGCTGGATCCGGCGGAGATCAACGGGGACTAAACTGGAAGATTCTTGTAAATTGGCATCTGCACATGTGGCAGGAGGAATAATCCGGATCAAATCTGGATTGGGATAGGGTCTGGCTGGATGGGGCTCGTGCCTTTCGGATGGACCGCGAAGCGCGGCAACACGCGCACCAGATTTGGGGTGGCTGGCATCGCGACCACGCACGTACGGAAAACTCAGTTGGATGGAAGAGTGTGGAGAATAACTAGCGTTCGGTGGCGGATCACATGATCGACGCTGCGTGGTGGTCCCCACGTTCGATCTCTCGCTGGTGAGAAGCGTGAAGAAGCATGAGTTTTTTTTAATTGTTTTGTCCCCAAGCTTCAATTTAGAGATCGGCAGGTTAGGTTCCGATCCCAAACCACCGTTGAAAATAGAAGTAACCATTGACAAGGGAAAAACAATTCTTGATCCGGTGCTTCCGGTTTTTTTAAAAAATCGAAAAGTTAAAATTTTCACCCGAGAAAATTCTGAAAAAAACACATACAAGTACATATACATGTCTACTATGTATGTCCAATTTTTCAAAGAAATATCTTTTCATACATGATCTGTAAAAAAAAAAGACAAATTTACTAAGTAAAATTAGTTTTTTTTCACCCTTTCCAGATCCATGACTTTGTGTAGCCTACAAAACGTATTATTGAGTGAAACTTTGCAGATATGTATGTATATGTATCCACATTTTTTTTTGGGGATTTGTTGAAACTTTAATATCATTTTCGATTTTTTTTATAAGGAAGGCACACTGGATCTTGGGAGGCAAAAGTCCTCTCTGTATGACAAGGCGTGATCCTCACCAAAGATGATTCAACGAAATAAATTAGTAAGGACGTGGCTGAGCGTCCTCGTTGGCGTTGGGTCCCTTCTTCCCACACCTGAGCCATCCCAGTAGATGCAACGACCCCCCCCCCCCCCCCAAATGGCATCAAAATACCATGGGTGCAAACAAAGAAAAAATCCCCCCTCTGCAGAACAGACCTCCATGGAGGTCGCGTCCCTGATACGTCTCAAACGTATCTATAATTTCTGATGTTCCATGTTGATATTATACCAATTGTTACATGTTTTATATACACTTCATAGCATTTTATGCATTTTCTGTGACTAACCTATTAACAAGATGCCACAGTGCCAGTTCCTGTTTTCTGCTTTTTTGTATTCCAGAAAAGCTAGTCTGGAAATATTCTCGGAATTGGACGAAACTTGGACATAACCTCCTATTTTTCCAACACGAACACGGAGTCCAGAGGAGAGACGGAGGGGAGCCACGTGGCACCCACACCATGGGGCCGCGCGGGCCCCTTGCCTCGCCGTGGGTGGTGAGGGGCCCACGTGGGTCGCCAGCCGCCGCCCTTTCGCCTATTTATTCCTCCCGACGCGAAAACCCTAAATACCCGAGCCATTATCCACGAAAAGTTCCAGAGACGCCGCCGCCGTCAACCCTAGCTCGGAGGGTTCAGAAGCTCTTCCCGGCACCCTGCCGGAGAGGGGAATCATCACCGGAGGGCTCTACATCACCATGCCTGCCTCCGGAGTGATGCGTGAGTAGTTCATCCTTGGACTACGGGTCCATGGCGCAGTAGCTAGATGGTTGTCTCTCCACTTTATGCTATCATCTTTAGATCATCTTATTGTAATGCTACATGTTGTGTTTGCTAGGATCCGATGAATATTGAATACTATGTCAAGTTGATTATCAATCTATCTTATATGTTATTTATGATCTTGCATGCTTTCCGTTACTAGTAGATGCTTTGGCCAAGTAGATTCTTGTAACTCCAAGAGTGAGTATTTATACTAGATAAGGGTTCATGCCTCCGGTAATCTGGGAGAGTGACAGCAACTTCTAAGATTGTGGATGTGCTGTTGCCACTAGGGATAAAATAACCGATGCTTAGCTTAAGGTGCGCCGTTAGGTCTAATGCATTTGTTTACATTACGCACATTACTTAATGCAATTATCCGTTGCTTGCAACTTAATACCAACGGGGAACTCGGTATGACAACCTGGCGGTGGATTATTAGTCATAGACGCTGTTGGATAACGGTCTATGTATTTTGTCGTAATGCCCACATGAATATCATAGTAATCATCATGTCATATATATGCATTGTCATGCGCTCAATATTTGTCAATTGCCCAGCTGTAATTTGTTCACCCAGCATGTTAGTTATCTTTTATGGAGAGACACCACTAGTGAACTGTGGACCCTGGTCCATTCTTTTACACTGATAATACAACCAACTGCAATCATTGTTCCTTTTCATTCTCTGCAATTTACTACTGTTTTCCACACCATACGTTTAATCCTTTGTTTTCAGCAAGCCGGTGAGATTGAAAAACTCACTGTTTCATTGGGGCAAAATAGTTTGATTGTGTTGTGTGCAGGTTTCACGTCAGCGCGCCACTGACAACCTTCAGAATTGATTTCTTACTCCTATTGGTTCGATTAAACCTTGGGGTCTCCCAACGAACGTGTGATCCACGTCATCAAGCAATTTTTCTGGCGCCGTTGCCGGGGAGCAAGAGGATTTCTGCAAGGGAGTTTCACGCTTCCAATCTCTTTACTTTGTTATTCTCTTGCTTAGTTTATTTTTATCTTGTCTTGTTTGCTTTATTTATCAAAAACACAAAAAAAAATAGTTGCTTAATTCGAATTGTTATTTTCAGTCTTGTTATCATGTCTAGCTCTGCTCCTTTTTCCGTAGTGCCACCTGGGAGAAATTATTACTTTTAGACAGAAAAGTGGGGAATCCTTTAGGAATGCCTGGGAGAGAATTTTGGAATTGCGCAAGAAGGTGCAACCTAAGATGGATTTGAGAGTTCTTATAAATTTTTTCTACTATGGTTTATTTTCTGTTTATCAACATGCTCTAGATACCATGGTAGGGGAAACCTTTTCTGAGTTTGATACAATGAAAGCTCATAATATTTTGAGTGGTTTGTCAATTTTCCCAATGGTGGACGAAACTGGGATATTCACTAAGCTAGATAAAATAAAAATCAATTGATAATTTAAACTCTGAGCCATAATCTTAAAGAACAACCTTTAGTTGAGCTAAAAAATGATTGGGGACCATTCATTGAGATTAATATTGGTAATGAAAAGTTTTCGCGCCTACTGTGACCTTGGTTCAACAATGTCCATCATGCTTAAAATGGTTTATGATCTATTAAAATTTGATAATATGGTTGATTACCCTGTTTTTCATTTTCATGCTGATGGAACAATCACAAGAAGCATAGGGATTATTAATGATATTATGGTCACTGTTCAAAATAAGACCATCACTGTGAATTTCATGATTCTTGCAAAATCTTCCAACCATATTGTTTTAGGGAGATCCTTTTAAAGAGTAATGGGTTTTATCAATGCAAAGTATGGGTTTATGAAATTTAATACTCCTATCAATCGGAGGTTCTTCTTCCCGATCAAAAAAGATGACCCACCGAAAGGTTGGGAGATTTTAATGTCCTTGGAAACACTTGATTCTTACTTTCTGCGCCTAGCTGAAATGCGTTAAAGAAAAACGCTTATGGAGACAACCCATTATTTTATTCTGTAATTTTTCTTTTCTTTTTGAGTCAAGGAGTTGTTTACTTCTGTAACAATTCCTTTGTATCTTTATTTTATCGCATTGTTGTGCCAAGTGGAGCCTCTAATAGGAAGATGATGCTAGATTTGGATTTCTGCGCAGGAACAGATTCTGCCGTTCACCGTTTTACTTCTGTAAATTCATAAAAAAATTATTTAAATCGGCAAATTTTTGTGCGGGATCCTCAGATATGTACGCATCTTTCGTTAGTTTTGCGCTTTTTGATCTGAGTAACGTAAGTGCCTCGAAAAAATTCGTTTTTACAGACTGTTCTGTTTAGACAGATTATGTCCTTTATTTTTCGTATTTTCTCTTTTACTATTGTTGAGTGGAATTCTTTTTAGAGTGAAGAGCTTCACATAACATCAGTGGCAGTAGTTAATGTTAAAAGTAACGGTCATGTTTGTGTCCTTATAGAACATGTGAGTTTTTTATTGTGCACTAACCCTCTAATGAGAATTACTCTGAGTTTGGTGTGGCGGAAGTTTTCAAGAGTCAAGGAGAAGGATAATATAATGTGATCAAGAAGAGTGAAGAGCTTAAGCTTGGGATGCTCCCATGGATCACCCCAGCATATTTCAAGAAGATTCAAGCGTCTAAGCTTGGGATGCCTTGGCATCCCCTTCTTCATCAACAACTTATCAGGTCATCTCTAGTGAAACTATATTTTAATTTTTTCACATCATATGTGCTTTACTTGGAGCGTCTGTGTGCTTTTATTTTCAGTATTTTATTTTCTTATGGTCAACTTGATTGGACCCTGATACGTCTCAAACGTATCTATAATTTTTGATGTTCCATGCTTGTTTTATACCAATTGCTACATGTTTTGCATCTACTTTATATCACTTTTATACATTTTTTGGGACTAACCTATTAACAAGATGCCGAAGTGCCAGTTCCTGTTTTCTGCTGTTTTTGTATTCCAGAAAAGCTAGTCTGGAAATATTCTCGAATTGGACGAAACTACACGGGAGTCCCTATTTTACCAGAACTCATCTGACGGACCAAAGAGGCGACGGAGAGGAGCCACGTGGGCCCCACACGTGGCCAGGGCGCGGGGCCCCCCTCTGCGCGCCCAGGGTGGTGTGGGCCCCACGGCCTCTCCAGCCGCCGCCCTTTCGCCTACTTATTCCCCCCGACGCGAAAACCCTAAGTACCTGAGCAAATATCCACGAAAAGTTCCAGAGACGCCGCCGTCGTCAACCCTAGCTCGGGAGGGTTCAGAACCTCTTCCCGGCACCCTGCCGGAGAGGGGAATCGTCACCGGAGGCTTCTACATCGCCATGCCTGCCTCCGGAGTGATGCGTGAGTAGTTCATCCTTGGACTACGGGTCCATAGCAGTAGCTAGATGGTTGTCTCTCCACTTTGTGCCATCATGTTTAGATCTTGTGAGCTGCCCTACATGATCAAGATCATATTATTGTAATGCTACATGTTGTGTTTGCTGGGATCCGATGAATATTGAATATTATGTCAAGTTGATTATCAATCTATCTTATATGTTATTTAAGATCTTGCATGCTTTCCGTTACTCGTAGATGCTTTGGCCAAGTAGATGCTTGTAACTCCAAGAGAGAGTATTTATGCTAGATAGTGGGTTCATGTCTCCGTTTAACCTGGGACAGTGACAGAAAGTTCTAAGGTTGTGGATGTGCTGTTGCCACTAGGGATAACCTAACGATGCTATGTCCACGGCATATGTGTTTGTTTACATTACGCACTTTACTTAATGCAATTATCCGTTGCTTGCAACTTAATACCAACGGGGACTCGGATGACAACCCGGCGGTGGATTATTAGTCATAGATGCTGTTGGATAACGATCTATGTATTATGTCGTAATGCCCAATTAAATATCATAGTAGTCAACATGTCATGTATATGCATTGTCATGCGCTCACTATTCGTCAATTGCCCAGCTGTAATTTGTTCACCCAACATGTTAGTTATCTTTTATGGAGAGACACCACTAGTGAACTGTGGACCCCGGTCCATTCTTTTACACTGATTAAACAACCACAAACTGCAAACTGTTCCTTTTTCATTCTCTGCAATTTAATACTCATTTTCCACACCATACGTTTAATCCTTTGTTTTCAGCAAGCCAGTGAGATTGACAACCTCACTGTTTCGTTGGGGCAAAGTAGTTTGATTGTGTTGTGTGCAGATTCCACGTCAACAGTCCAGACTCCCTGCGACAGCTATTTTTCTGGCGCCGTTGACAACCTTCTGAAGAGTTGCTGCTCCTACTGGTTCGATAACCTTGGTTTCTTTCTGAGGGAAAACTTGCTGCTGACTACATCATACCTTCCTCTTGGGGTCTCCCAACGAACGTGTGTTTCACGTCATCAAGCTATTTTTCTGGCGCCGTTGCCGGGGAGTGAAGCACTTCGTTCAGCAGACTCCTATCTCCCCTTCGACGCCTATTTTTCTGGCGCCGTTGCCGGGGAGACAGCAGTCTTCTGCAAGGGGAGTTTCACGCTTCCAATCTCTTTACTTTGTTTTTGTCTTGCTTAGTTTATTTTATTTTATCTTGTTTGCTTTCAATTATCAAAAACACAAAAAAATTAGTTACTTGCATCTAGTTTATTTTCTGTTTGGTTTTTATTATTTCATCATGCTTCTCCCTAAGTACACTTTAAAAGAAATATCTGTGGGTAGTGGGTCTATCATTGGAAGAGATAACATTGAGGAATTCTTGAATCATGTTAGTATGGTTAAAGATTTTGAAGATAGATCCTTGGTAGAACTTGCTCCAAATTATGAAATTGCTACAGCTTCTCTAGTTCACATGTTGGAAGCTCGATTTGTCAACCTTAGTCCCATAATGCAGCACATGTTTCTAAAACTCCATGATACTGAAGATGGTGAAAAGAAAGATTTTGTTTTAGAAACCCTACTTAAAGAATTTGGTGATGTTGCTAGGGAAGCTAGAAAAGTTTTTATTAAATACAAGATGCTTGGTTATTGTATTGACGTTGTTAATACACTTGAAAAACTTGAAAAAGAGAGGCTCAAGTACACTAAGGAAACTAATGGTGAGGGGGAAGTTAAAATACCTATACCTTTTAAGCTTATAGGAATGCAGGAGGCACTAGAAAAGAATTTTGATTGGATTGTTCCTGAGAACCCATTTGATGAAAATGATGAGCCTAGAGGTATTGAGAAAGGGAATTCCGAAACTTACATAGACAAGATAAATTGCATTGTTGAGAAAACTTCCGACCTCAATGTTGATGCTTCTTCACTTGGTAATACTTGATGCATGCTTTGTGCCTAGCTAAAAGGCGTTAAAGAAAAGCGCTTATGGGAGGCAACCCATTTTATTTTTCTGCAATTTTTCTTTTATTGAGTCAAGGAGTTTGTTTACTTCTGTAGCAACTCCTTTGTATCTTTATTTTCTCGCATTGTTGTGCCAAGAGTAGCCTCTAATGATAAGATGATGCTTAATTTTGATTGCTGCGCAGAAACAGATTTTTGCTGTTCACTGTACGAAATTCCTAAAATCACCAGATTGTTAAAAAATCTGAAATTTTTGTGCGTAATCTTTATGAATGTCTGAAACTTTCATTAGTTCAGAGTTTCTCGATCTGAGCGTCGTAAGTGCCTCGAAAAAATTCGTCTTTGCGGACTGTTCTGTTTTAGACAGATTATGCCTTTTTATTTTTCGCATTCTCTCTTTTACTAGTGTTGAGTGAAATTCTTTTTTGGGTGGAAGAGCTTCACATAACATCAGTGGCTGTAGCTAATGTTTAAAGTAACAAATCATATTGCGTCTTTACAGAACATGTGAATTTTTTTATGCACTAACCCTCTAATGAGATCTACTTTGAGTTTGGTGTGACGGAAGTTTTCAAGGGTCAAGAGAGAAGGATGATATAATAGGATCAAGAAGAGTGAAGAGCTTAAGCTTGGGGAGGCTCCCATGGATCTCCCCAGCATATTTCAAGAAGACTCAAGCGTCTAAGCTTGGGGATGCCCAAGGCATCCCCTTCTTCATCGTCAAAATTATCAGGTCATCTCTAGTGAAACTATATTTTAATTCTTTCACATCATATGTGCTTTTCTTGGAGCGTCTGTGTGCTTTTTATTTTCAGTATTGCATTTTATTTTCAATAAAGCTTGACTGGACCCTAGCATTCTTGATTGGGAGAGAGACACGCTCCGCTTTTTCATGAGAATACTCCTATTCTTCACTTATATTTGTTGAGTATTCATATCTAGCGCTGTTCAGCTTTTAGCTCTTGTTTTCATGTATCTCTTGTCAGAGCTATTAGCTTTCTTTTGTAGAAAGTACTCTCTTGCTTCACTTATATTTGTTTGGAGAGTTGATGAAATAAATTGATTGGTGTTTGGTTGGTTCAGAAAATGTTGCATGTGGTAATTGGTATAAGGAAAAACTTGCTTAATCTTGTAGATCACTAAAATGGATAACTTGATGCTTGTCAATTGTTTTGAGTTAACAAGTAGATCATGATTAAATTGTGCATCACATGAGTTAAGCCTATTAGTGAAGAACTACCGTAAAGCTTGTTGAAAATTTGGTTTGCATCGTGGTACCTCTAAGGTCTAGATATTTTCTAATAACAGGGTTTGGTTAACAAGGAAGACGGTATGAAGTCTTATAACGTTTGCAATATGTTTGTCATATAAAACTTGGTGTACGGGTTGATATTCTTGTTTGCTTACATAACCTTGCTAGCCTAAACTCTGTACTGAGAGGGAATGCTTCTCGTGCATCCAAATCCTTGAGCCAAAATCCATGCCATTTGTGTCCACCATAACTACCTATATGTGGTATTTCCTTGCCACTCCAAGTAAATTTTTCATGTGCTACCTTTAAATTATTCAAAATGTTATTATTCCCTTTTTGTGTCAATGTTTACTAGCTCATGAGGAATTAGTGTGGTTATTCTTTATTCTATTTGTCGAGTGGACTTTTACACCTGGACTAGTGGCATATACATCCGCTTATCCAATAACTTGCAAAAAGAGCTGGCAACGGGGTGCCCAGTCCCAATTAATTACAACTTTAACCAATTAATTCTCTTCACACTTTTGCCCTGATTCATCAGTAAGCAATGACAAACAGTGAAATACCTGAATGTGTGTAAACCAAAGAGAAAGAGGGATGATCTGCCTTGCTGGTAGAAATAACGTCCTTCATGGGAGCCGCTCTTAAAAGTCCGTTCGACAGGTAGAATACTGTTCTCACCCGCTACCATTCGTTGACAATTAACAAACACCTCTCAAAAATAGATACTCCTCCATGGTATGTGATTGATGGAAGGCACCCGAGGATTCGGTTAGCCATGGCTTGTGTTAGCAAGGTTGGGAGGAGTATCAAATATTTTATGCAATCTCTATATGCTTTCAAAAACCTAAAAGCTCTAGCACATGATTTAATCCCTGCTTCCCTCTGCGAAGGGCCTTTCTTTTACTTTTATGTTGAGTCAGTTTTCCTATTCTTTCTGTCTTCCACAAGCAAACACTAGTGTCAATTTGTTACAACATGCGTTATATGCAATGTATTGGACTTGTTATACTACTTTGTGTTGACAATATCCATGAGATAAATATGTTGAAAGTTGAAGCAAATGCTGAAACTAAATTCTTCCTTTGTGTTGATTAAATACCTTTTATTAGAAACTATTGCTTTATGAGTTAACACTTATGCAAAACTGTTTGATGCTTGTCTCGAAAGTACTATTCATGAAAACGTTTAGCTTGTGTGATTCATTGTTTACTCATTATCTATTTGATAGCAAATTATAGACCATTGACTTGGATCACTTCATTCATTTACATGTGCCTTGCAATATTATATGATCAAGATTATGATAGTAGCATGTCACCTCAAAAATTATTTGTTTTTATCGTTTACCTACTCGAGGACGAGTAGGAACTAAGCTTGGGGATGCTGATACGTCTCAAACGTATCTATAATTTTTGATGTTCCATGCTTGTTTTATACCAATTGCTACATGTTTTGCATCTACTTTATATCACTTTTATACATTTTTTGGGACTAACCTATTAACAAGATGCCGAAGTGCCAGTTCCTGTTTTCTGCTGTTTTTGTATTCCAGAAAAGCTAGTCTGGAAATATTCTCGGAATTGGACGAAACTACACGGGAGTCCCTATTTTACCAGAACTCACTGACGGACCAAAGAGGCGACGGAGAGGAGCCACGTGGGCCCCACACGTGGCCAGGGCGCGGGCCCCCCTCTGCCGCGCCCTGGGTGGTGTGGGCCCCACGGGCCTCTCCAGCCGCCGCCCTTTCGCCTACTTATTCCCCCCGACGCGAAAACCCTAAGTACCTGAGCAAATATCCACGAAAAGTTCCAGAGACGCCGCCGTCGTCAACCCTAGCTCGGGAGGGTTCAGAACCTCTTCCCGGCACCCTGCCGGAGAGGGGAATCGTCACCGGAGGCTTCTACATCGCCATGCCTGCCTCCGGAGTGATGCGTGAGTAGTTCATCCTTGGACTACGGGTCCATAGCAGTAGCTAGATGGTTGTCTCTCCACTTTGTGCCATCATGTTTAGATCTTGTGAGCTGCCCTACATGATCAAGATCATATTATTGTAATGCTACATGTTGTGTTTGCTGGGATCCGATGAATATTGAATATTATGTCAAGTTGATTATCAATCTATCTTATATGTTATTTAAGATCTTGCATGCTTTCCGTTACTCGTAGATGCTTTGGCCAAGTAGATGCTTGTAACTCCAAGAGAGAGTATTTATGCTAGATAGTGGGTTCATGTCTCCGTTTAACCTGGGACAGTGACAGAAAGTTCTAAGGTTGTGGATGTGCTGTTGCCACTAGGGATAACCTAACGATGCTATGTCCACGGCATATGTGTTTGTTTACATTACGCACTTTACTTAATGCAATTATCCGTTGCTTGCAACTTAATACCAACGGGGGACTCGGATGACAACCCGGCGGTGGATTATTAGTCATAGATGCTGTTGGATAACGATCTATGTATTATGTCGTAATGCCCAATTAAATATCATAGTAGTCAACATGTCATGTATATGCATTGTCATGCGCTCACTATTCGTCAATTGCCCAGCTGTAATTTGTTCACCCAACATGTTAGTTATCTTTTATGGAGAGACACCACTAGTGAACTGTGGACCCCGGTCCATTCTTTTACACTGATTAAACAACCACAAACTGCAAACTGTTCCTTTTTCATTCTCTGCAATTTAATACTCATTTTCCACACCATACGTTTAATCCTTTGTTTTCAGCAAGCCAGTGAGATTGACAACCTCACTGTTTCGTTGGGGCAAAGTAGTTTGATTGTGTTGTGTGCAGATTCCACGTCAACAGTCCAGACTCCCTGCGACAGCTATTTTTCTGGCGCCGTTGACAACCTTCTGAAGAGTTGCTGCTCCTACTGGTTCGATAACCTTGGTTTCTTTCTGAGGGAAAACTTGCTGCTGACTACATCATACCTTCCTCTTGGGGTCTCCCAAAGAACGTGTGTTTCACGTCATCAGACCCTAGCATTCTTTGATTGGGAGAGAGACACGCTCTGTTTTTTAAATATGAATACTCCTATTCTTCACTTATACTTGTTGAGTATTCTTATCTAGCTATTGTTATGCTTTTAGCTCCTGTTTTGCATGCATCTCTTATTCAGAGCTGTTAGTTCTTTTAAAGAAAGTACTCTCTTTCTTCACTTATAATTGTTTGGAAAGTTTATGTTGAAATAAGTTGATTGGTGTTTGGTTGGAACAGAAAATGTTGCATGTGGTAGATGGTATAATGGAAAAAGATTACATATTCTTGTAGATCACTGTATTGGATAATTTGATACTTGTCAATTGTTTTGAGTTATCAAGTAGTTCATGTTTAAACTTTTGTATCATGTAGTTAAAACCTATTAATGAAGAACTACTGTATCTCTAAGGTCTAGATATTTTCTAGTAAAAGGGTTTGGTTAACAAGGAAGACAGTGTAGAGTCTTATAATGCTTGCAATATGTTTTCATATAAGTCTTGCTGTGTCGGTTGATATCCTGTGTTTGCTTCAAATAACCTTGCTAGCCTAAACTTTGTACTGAGAGGGAATGCTTCTCGTGCATCCAAAACCTTGAGCAAAAATCCATGCCATTTGTGTCCACCATAACTACCTATATGTGGTATTTCTTGCCATTCCAAGTAAATTTTTCATGTGCTACCTTTAAACTATTCAAAAAATTATTACTCTTTTTGTGTCAATGTTTACCAAGCTCATGAGGACGGGGTGGATATCTTTATGTCAACTGTCAAACAGACTTTACCACCAGACTAGCGGCATATACATCCGCTTATCCATTAATTTTGCAAAAAGAGCTGGCAAATGGGGTGCACAGTCCCAATTAATTACAACTTTAACCGCTTAATTCTCTTCACATTTTTGACCTGATTTATTAGTCAAGCAATGATAAACAGTGAAATATCTGCATGTGTAAACAAAAGAGAAGAGGGATGATCTGGCTTGCTGGTAGAAATAACGTCCTTCATGGGAGCCGCTCTTGAAAGTCTGGTTGGCAGGGGTCATATTGTACTTTCCATTTTCTGATTCGTTGACAATTAACAAACACCTCCCAAAACTTATTTTTACTCTCTTTATGATTTCAAAAACTTAAAAAACTCTAGCACATGATTTAATCCCTGCTTCCCTCTGCGAAGGGCCTTTCTTTTACTTTCATGTTGAGTCAGTTTTTCTACTTCTTTCTATCTCAGAAGCAAACACTAGTGTCAACTTGGGTGCAACAATTTTTATATGCCTGTATATTGCACTTATTATATTGCTTTGTGTTGACAAATATCCATGAGATATATATGTTGAAAGTTGAAAGCAATTGCTGAAGGTTAAATCTTCCTTTGTGTTGGTTAAATACCTTTTACTTAGAATCTATTGTTTTATGAGTTAACTCTTATGCAAAACTTTTTGATGCTTGTCTCGAAAGTACTATTCATGAAAAGTTTTTGCTTATATGATTCAGTTGTTTGCTCATTATCTACTTGCTAGCAAACTATAGACCATTGACCTGGATCACTTCATTCATAACATGTGCTTTACAATACTATTTGATCAAGATTATGATGGTAGCATGTCACCTCAGAAATTATTTTGTTTTTATCGTTTTACCTACTCGAGAACGAGTAGAACTAAGCTTGGGGATGCTTGATACGTTCAAACGTATCTATAATTTCTGATGTTCCATGCTTATATTATGCCAATTGCTACATGTTTTATATACACTTCATAGCATTTTTATGCATTTTCTGGGACTAACCTATTAACAAGATGCCACAGTGCCAGTTCCTGTTTTCTGCTGTTTTTGTATTCCAGAAAAGCTAGTTTGGAAATATTCTCGGAATTGGACGAAACTTGGACATGACCTCCTATTTTTCCAACGCGTACACGGAGTCCAAAGGAGAGACGGAGGGGGCCGCGAGCCAGCGACACCATGGGGCGGCGCGGCCCCACCCTCTGCCGCGCCGTGGGGTGGTGTGGGCCCCACGGGCATCTCCAGCCGCCGTCCTTTCGCCTATTTATTCATCTTCAGGGGAAAACCCTAGACACCCGAGCCATTATCCACGAAAAGTTTCAGAGACGCCGCCGCCGTCAACCCTAGCTCGGGAGGGTTCAGAAGCTCTTCCCGGCACCCTGCCGGAGAGGGGAATCATCACCGGAGGGCTCTACATCACCATGCCTGCCTCCGGAGTGATACGTGAGTAGTTCATCTTTGGACTACGGGTCCATAGCAGTAGCTAGATGGTTGTCTCTCCACTTTATGCTATCATGTTTAGATCTTGTGAGCTGCCTATCATGATCAAGATCATCTTATTGTAATGCTACATGTTGTGTTTGCTGGGATACGATGAATATTGAATACTATGTCAAGTTGATTATCAATCTATCTTATATGTTATTTATGATCTTGCATGCTTTCCGTTACTAGTAGATGCTTTGGCCAAGTAGATGCTTGTAACTCCAAGAGTTAGTATTTATGCTAGATAGTGAGTTCATGCCTCCGGTAATCTGGGAGAGTGACAGCAACTTCTAAGATTGTGGATGTGCTGTTGCCACTAGGGATAAAATAACCGATGCTTAGCTTAAGGGTGCGCCGTTTGGTCTAATGCATTTGTTTACATTACGCACATTACTTAATGCGATTATCCGTTGCTTGCAACTTAATACCAACGGGGAACTCAGTATGACAACCTGGAGGTGGATTATTAGTCATAGACGCTGTTGGATAACGGTCTATGTATTTTGTCGTAATGCCCACATGAATATCATAGTAATCATCATGTCATATATGTGCATTGTCATGCGCTCAATATTTTGTCAATTGCCCAGCTATAATTTGTTCACCCAGCATGTTAGTTATCTTTTATGGAGAGACACCACTAGTGAACTGTGGACCCCGGTCCATTCTTTTACACTGATAATACAACCAACTGCAATTATTGTTACTTTTCATTCTCTGTAATTTACTACTGTTTTCCATACCATACGTTTAATCCTTTGTTTTCAGCAAACCGGTGAGATTGACAACCTCACTGTTTCGTTGGGGCAAAATAGTTTGATTGTGTTGTGTGCAGGTTCCACGTCAGCGCGCCACTGACAACCTTCAGAAGTGATTTCTTACTCCTACTGGTTCGATTAAATCTTGGTTTCATACTGAGGGAAACTGCTGCTACACTGCTTCATACCTTCCTCTTGGGTCTCCCTACGAACGTGTGATCCACGTCATCAGGCTCTAGCAGCACCTTCCGCAGGCGCTTGCATCTTCGGCAATAATGCCTTGCACCTATCGCGGAAGCCGTTTGCACCTCTCGTGGTAGTAGCTTGTAGCTCTGGGACAGTCCTTTGCAACATGGACGGCTGCCACTGGCAGCACCGTCACTCAGCCTCCCTTTTGCAACAACAAAGACAATAGAGGCATGCATGCGAGAGGGGCGGAGATTTGACCATGGTTGGAGCTTGCACCAGCAAAGGAGGGACGTGTAGCACAAGCTGGTGGAGATGTAGGCAACACCGTTTGTGTTGGCAGAGGTGGGTGGCTGGCTGGCGGCCACGCACACTCTCTGGCGTGCAGGCGGAACAATAGCCTAGGCTTTGTCTCGGCATGGCATACGACATAGAGAGAGGTGTTTTACAGCTCGATCTGCAGATAGGCTCATTTTTCAAAAAATAAAAATTTGCATTTCCAAGTTTCAAAAAATTGGGGAAAAGATCTCAAATGTAGATAGTGAAATGATCTACAAGTTTGCAAAGTTTCAGTTCAAAATTCGTTATATTTTAGGCTAGGTGAAAATAAAAAATGGGTGGATCTGGGTGGTTAAAAAAAAACGCATTTTCAGAAATTTGAAAATTTGCCAGATTTGTGTTTTTATGTAATATGAATTTTATATTAAAAATTTGCATACTAGTAGATCTCGATATTACCTATATGTAGGATTTTATTCGAATAGTTTTAAACTCAAAAGTGATGGTTTTAATTTTTTTAAAGAGTTGCACGAAGCTCGACGTCCATTAGGACTTTCCGATTCGATATAGATCTCGTTTGGAACCCATCATTTCATTTGGCAAAAATGAAATGATGCCATCATTTCATTTCACTTCATTTGGAAAGTGAAACGACAAAGTTAGGGATAGGAATTGACATAACATACAATAGACATTTGCTCGAATTCCAAATGAAATGACATGGCTAATTGCATGATAGCCAAACAGGTTAGGCATGGAATCAGAAATGAATTCCATGATTCTGGTTCAAAATGATTGCTACCAAACGACCTCGTATAGGAAAATCAATCGTGATAAGAACGGTGGTGTGGGTCTCGTAGTAAACGTGTCACACGATGGAAGGAGGACGCGCCCTGGAGGGGGGGGGGGGGGGGGTGGGATTAGACTTTTCCAAATCAGTAAGGGCATACGAAATACAAATTTTATTCCGAACAGGAGATAATGGTCAAGTGTATGGCAAAAATGGCACGTGCTGGTACATGTGCTTGTGTATTTTGTCTTTAATATTCCTTCACGTCATATGTCGCATATATTTGGGTCACGACTACTGGTGTCAAGTTGCTCGCTTGCTCGTTTTTCGGTGGGTGCTACGGAGGTTTTTTGTTCATAGATGAGTCGGAATGGTCAAGTCTAGGGCAAGAATTTTTTTGTATTCTTTTATGTAGGTCGTGCTCTCGTGCATCCGTTTGTCGCGGCCATGAGCTATTCCCACAACTTTCGTAGCACAAGGTGCAGATAGAGTTTGTCGTCAATCAAGAAGTTAAGAGTGTTCTACCATGACATTCATATCCCGATTGGTTCTTCTAATAGGGTTCGTAGTGTTTAAGAAATCTTCAATGTGGAATATCACACAATTTAGATTTGGCTGCGTGTTCTCATGATGCAATATACTTTGAAATAATGTTTGAGCTATGTGCATATAGTTGATGTAGAGGCCATGGAAATGAAATATTCTATTTTCTTAAAAAACTTCTTTTGTCCGTGGAAATTTACCCTTTTTGGACGGTGATCTCTCTTTGTCCCCAAAGAATCAGATTTTAACTGGCTCAATTAGTTTATATTTTTTATTTCATAAAAGTGCACATTATAGCCATACTTTGGGTACTTTTTTTCCCTTCCTAGGAAATGTTCCAGTTAATGGTTGATGAAGGCAAGTAGGACCTATGTCTCTGCACGACATCGATGAGGCGCTCCAGCGCGTCACGGCCTCGACATTCTCTCATTTTTGTAGCATTTGGTATTTACCTTTGTTACTGGAAACCTGGGCTGATGCCTTCTTGTTTTGGCGGCTCCATTTAGCATCGAATTTACACCATGGTTGACTTCCAAGGTAGACAATGCCACAGTTGTGTTATAGAACAGCGAGAGAGCAAGAGATTAATACATCACAAACGTATTATATATTCCCTTTGAAGTTTATTTGCATATTTTCCATGTTACTTTCCATATATAATATATAAACATGAGCAACCCACTAAGTATTTCTCTCAACATGCAAGCATAACACGTCCCCTAATCTTGTTTCTTCCTTCCGCCTTTAATTCCCTGCAAGTCCATTTTGTCTGGTCGCCGAACTAATCAGTCTGATTTTGTGTTGTTTGGTCGCCGTACGAGCACATTCTTCGTAGCATGCAGCCCATCTTACTGCTACAGCCCACAAGAAGCCCACTCCTTCATCTCCCTTGATCCTTAACATGGTCACAATTTTTCTTCTTGACCAATTCATTGTTTCTCTTCTCGACCGATATCTACAGCGGCGACATTGACCTCTCTTAAAAAAATCGCCATGGAATTCAGCCATTGACGATTTGTGTTTTCTCTTCTCAATCATCCTCGTGACGCCCCACGCTTCCTCTACCACGATTGCCGCGAGAATCAGAAACTGATGGAGGATCTGACAAGTTTACGCAGAAATCCCCCCTTTAAACTATGACGTCCACCTTCCCTGGCTTTGCTCTTATCGCTCCAATATCGGTGGGCTTCTTCCACACTCGCTAATGACATCGTTGCCTCTGGTGAGCAACTCCCTCCCGTTCTCCCTAGATTCATTCATGTACATTATGGCAGAGAAATCCTTCTTGGTCAGTTGTCGGTTGCGAACTCTATCTAGTCATATGTTACATACACGAAAACATATCGAACGAACCTTGTACATGTCGTATGTTATCCCTTTTCCTCACGATATGTGTCGAGCTCAAGCTGATATTTTGATTCTTGTTCAGCACAACCTTTCGCTTTACTGTGTACCAAAATCCCCAAAATACGGTTAACACCTTAATTATAAGCATAACCATGCATCTCAGGAAACAAAACACTAAGGAGGACCCAGAGTAATATGTCTCCATCATGTAAGGGAAAAATCCCATCTTGTCCGGTCTACGACCTACAGATTAATTTCTAATGAGCCTAAAATATTACCCAGTACGGAGTAAACGTATGCAGTGGCGAAGCTAGGCCTCCACTGAAGTCTGGGCAAAGTTCATGTACCCTCCCATAGCTATCTGGTAGTCAGCGTTCTTCCACACGAATCTTCTTTAATCCTCGCTTTGGTTAACGAGTGTAGCAAGGGCACGCCGGGCCCTGGCTCCGCCCCTGAACGTATGGCGACCCTAAGTATACATTTCTAGGTCTAATGATACCTTATTTTTGAATTTTTCCATATATATTAAACCAACAAAGAGTACACGATTACATCGATTACAAAAACAATACTAAAAGAGGCGAACAAATCTATGAGATCTTCAATCCCTTTCTTCTTCCATGACACAATCTTGTACTTTTCTGAAGGCAGTCGTAGAACAACATTACATGTTACAAGAAATATCGATGAAGTATGACGATGCAGTACGCGGTAAGTCATATATATTTCGGGTCTATCCAACATTGGTTCAACTAACTTCCGCCCACACTATCAGTTTGATATTTCTATATCTATAACAAAGAAACACGTGCTAGTATCTATGCATGTCCACAACTCCATATGCATATTCCGACTAGGATCCATTTAGAATAATACTCACATAGTACATGCAGAATAGGTTTCCCTAGCGAATCACATATTCACACATAAAACATAAACGACATAGATTTAATAAACACATTATTACTGTCTCTACAACATATATCCAATTCGGGTCATGGCCATGTCCTCCGATGAAAAACGTAACGGGGAATGCCAGATAGGGAACAATAGTTATTCGGAAATCAAAGTGGTCCTAAATCCCACTCTCAAAAAATCCAAAACACCGATTATTTTGGTGTCACTTCTCTTAGCCTTTGAGTAACAAACAACCATTCTCATCTCACTGCAGGTAAACTACTGAACACGCATTGAGCTAACATTATACTCCCTCTGATTGGAAGTGATTGACACAGATTTATCCACATACGGATGTATCTAAACGTATTTTAGTGTGGCGATGCATCCGTATTTAGATAAATCCGTGACAACCATTTTCGATCGGAGGGAGTAATACAATCGCACACTTTAAAGTGTGGATTTTCAAGCTAAATACGCGCAATTTTAGGCCAACCAAACAATGTACGATTTTGGATGACTCGGATTTTAAACAAAAAATCGCTAAAAGGAGATTTTCTTAGCTTATGCGAAACTGAAAAGTAGCAAAAATGATAATCATTTGTATGAGAGAGGTTTGGATTATCATTTGAGATACATCATATGCTCTTTGGTATGTTTGAAGGTGCAAGTTTTGATTGGTTTGATTAATGATGAGAAAATGAACCAATACAGCAATTTACGGTTAAGAATCAATAATTGCAATTTGCCCTCAAAAGAACCTAAAATATGAGAAAAGATTCTCCAATGTGTGTTTGCCCCCCTAGCCTGATGTCTTTACACATAAAATTTCTAATCAAAATCCCCTTTTTAATCCCGTCACAATTACCTATCACTTGCGATCATGGGGTGGAAGTGATTCAACCACGCCCCATTTGTTGCTACTCTCCCCCTCCTTGTTGCCTCCGGTCACCTGCCCGTCCTTCCCCGTTAAGTTGTTGATCGCGGCGGCGATGGCCGCGGAGAACCTATTCGGGTCCGATGCCACCATGCCGGCGGCATTGTCGGCCAACGCTGGCGGCCTGACGTCGTCGCCTCCGGTGCTCCAGAACGGCCTCTTGCCCCCTCCCAACCCAGCGGCACTACCACCGTGCGAAGGGTTCGGAGGCCACGGGTACCTGAGCTGAGGCGCTGGCTGAGCGGCCAGCGCAGACGAATGCCCGAACAGGTTGAGGTGTTGCGCACTGCCGCCGGCCATGGCAGCAGAGGAGTGGTAATGTGAGTGAGAGGTAGAGTTGTGCTGCATGTAGGGGCTGAGGTAGGAGGAGGATGAGGACGACGGAGGTCCGGCAGAGACAGCTGCGTCGGAGCTGGTGCTGGAGAGCAGCATGAATGTGGCGGAGGCGGCTGCAGAGGTGGCGGTGGACGCCATGGCGGTTGCGCCGACGGGGAGCGGGTGGTTGTGCGTGCCCTCGTACGTGGTGATCAGGATAGACATGTCCTCTTGGCATCTCTGCACCTGCACCCACATAACAACTCAATCAGATCCATGCATAGACATGCACCTTATCTCGATCGGTCAAGCTCACAATCTGAAGCAACCGGTACTGCAAGTCTGCAACCAGAAACGGGTCGATTTGAATTGGTCACCTGCTTTCGCACCGGGCAGGCCGGTGCAACGGTGCACCGGTAGTAGGCTCTCGGGCACGGGTTCCCCTTGGCGATCTTCTGCCCGTACTTCCGCCATTGGCATCCATCATTCATCTGAAAGCAACAAATCAATGGCTAAAATGCCTGCGATCCAGCACCAAGAACAGTGCAACGTGGTGATCGCGCATGATGCGGCGTGTGTCCGTATCTTACGGTGGGGCCTTGGCACCGGACGCGCACGGAAACCCTAGTCTTGCGGTTGGCTGGGTTGACGCCGCCCTGGCTCCCGATCCCGGCCGCGGCGAGGTCTTCGGCGACCGGCGACTCGTGCATCTTGCTGCTCTCCAGCAGCGCGTAGCCCCTTTCCCTGTTGCCGTCGCTGACGATGTCCAGCGCAGTGCCGCCGTCGTGCCTTGCTTCCTCGTCGTACGACGACGCGCCGAGGGTGAGGGACAGCCCTAAACCCTCCCCGTCGTCGTTCGTTTCGTCGCTTCCCGCGGAAGGTCGCCGCCGCGCCGCGTGCTCCACCTTGCTCTTCGTCTCCGATGACGCACCGAGTGTTAGAAACACCTCGGGTTCCTGTACAAGTAGGCAAATCAAATCGCCATCGACATCGATCGTATCCAGAATCCAGATGGTAATTATGGTGCGTCACGTGGAGGAATACTTAAAGCTTCCTACACGAGGCTAGCTCTAGCGCGCGCTAGCTAAGGTAGAACATGCGTAGACTAATTTGGTAATGGCCTAGCTCGCTAGCTATTTAGCAAATATCGGAGCTTAATTAGTTCGATGTTAAGTGGAGTAGTACCTTAGGCTCATCTGCTGGCTGTTTTTGCTGGTAGGCTGCCAGCTTGGTCTGAAGGTCGTAGTACTCGCGCATGGACCGGTCGACGACTCGCCGGAGCATCTTGTTCTCCTCCTTCATCTTCTCCATTTCCTCCTGCATCGTGCTCAGCTGAAGATAGAAGCCATATATAATGTAAATGGGAAGAAAAAAAATCTATATCGATCCGATCCAGGCTGCTTGTTGCACCACATGACTAGCTAGTTAGCTACTAAGTTTATGCATACGGCATACCTCGTCCTGCGCCATGGCGGTATGGTTATGGTTGCCGTCGCCAGGGGCCGCCTCTACCATGTGCTTGTCTTCGGCGCGAGTTCCCAATCCATCGTCGCTCTCCTCGTCGCCGTCGCCGTCGGGGTCAGTAGCTGTTTGCTTGTCCTCCTCCATCAACCCTCCTTGTTGAGTACCATATTTGATCTCCTCCTTGGAGCCGGCTCCTTCTCGGTCCTCAACCACTTCAACCACCTCTTTGGGTGGTGCCGCTCCTTGCTTGACTTGTCCCTCCTTCCGTGCCTCCGATGGCGGCACGCCCTCTTCGGCGCCTCCGCTGCCATCGCCGATGTCGTCGTCCCTCCTCCCGAGATCTATCACCTCCCTCTTTCTCTTTGATGATGACATGATCGACCCCTGACCGGTTTCTTGTGTGTACCTTTGTCTCTCTGTTAGACTGCTATAGCTAAAAGGAGGAACGGTCTTTAATCCTAATGCCGGTTCTCCCGAGGCATCTAAGTCAATGTCTGGATGTCTAATGCGTATTAAAGGGGTTAATGAGGGAGGGGAGACTCCTCTTTTAATCCTGTTATCACATGTCACTAGCTATTTTCCTATTCAGCCAAGAAAATTCTATTCAGACAAATTGACTCTAGGTTACATGCATACGCCTGGTTCTATTTCAGGCACACATGTCAGTGACACATCATGGGAGACGGGTAATAATTACAGGTCAAGCTAGGAGTACTTATGATCGGTGAATTAGCTGCGAAGGATTAATTTGGAGGCTGTGTGCAGTGCAGGGTGCTGTGATCCAAATGATAAGGATACCAAGGTCAAGTTGAGGCTGGATCATGTGATGCGAGGAGCGCTTCTGGCGCTAGGGATTAGTATTCTATGGGGCCCAGGTCAACTCTTTGGAATTTCTTCTCAGGGCTGCTATCATCACCCAACTTAATCTCCCCATCACCAAAATGGAAAAATACAGTGTGGAGTGTGCATGCATCGAAATGTCAACTTTCTTGTGCATGCTAAATACAGCCGGACCTATATCATAACTGGGCGGCTATTGAAATTGATTTACGGTGTGTGACAGATAGTAGTTTTTGTAAGTATCTACACCATGTTTTCTTGTAGATATTTCTAGTGTATCAAAGATACCAAAAGAAATTATAAACACTGTAGTACCAAAGTTATATTGACTTGTAAAGATTTAAATATATATGTTGCCTTATTTGAGGGCTAGAAACAAAAAAAAGAGAGAAAACTATATGAAGTTATATTATATTCATATGATTTTGCTACCTCTTGTTCGCCTCTGGTACCTTTTTGTGTAATATTCCACAGTATTGTGGTACAACCATACATTTTGTATATTTTGAGTTACAACTGTAATATCCCAAAAGCATGCCTAAAGTTAATGGGTGTACCTACACCCGAGCTCATTATAACTTGCCTCGCGAAAAATCGGTACCTAGCGGCTCACATAATTAACTATGATGAAAACGAAAGTTGTACGTAAAGTTCTCGAACAAACAAGGGCAACATGCAATGTTTATTTACTGAAATATGTTATGAGTACGAACTTTTGAAATACGATAGGCATTTGAATATTTGGGTTGCTTTAGGAGGATGTGACGACTTTTGTAGTGACGATATATTACACACATATTAGTATTTCCTGTCTTTTTCATTGAGCAAGGCACTATTTCTATATCCATGTTAATTAAAGAGGCCCTAAAGTAATTATATTTGAGTAATGGTTTTATATAAAAGCAATGCCTCACTTGTTCTTTTCAAGTTGTCCATATATAGTGTTGTTCCATGCATGTAACCCTAGCAAAAAGCCCAATGTGATAAAACTAAGGCATGACGATTTTGTTCTCTAAGCCATTGTCATTCACACACTTGCATATACAATTGCTTCGATATCTCAACTTGGACCTCTGCAATGGCTCATGTCACATGTCATCGTCTGCATCTTGAAAGGCTATAGTCGTCGGAGTGTGTGTAATTGCATATAGCTTCCGTTTCTAACTCACTGCCAAGTTGAGCGCCTCCCCAAATTAATGGAAACTAACGAGGGGCCATATGCCATAGCACGCGTATAAAATCACGAGTCAACTTACTTGGCCCCATACATAATTTCACTAACCATGTTCCCTAGTATTCTATGATCAACTATCCTCACTTGCACAATAGCTTACAGCTTTGATCTTGATCTAAAATAAAAAAATCTCCTTCCTCATGATGATTGAGGTCAACTGGTTGTTGGAACCAAAAACTGGCTTATATAAAGCTTCTCCTTGTTGACGTTAGACTTGGAATAGATATCAAGATTCTCTTGCATTATTAACGCCAGCAGCAAGCTTGTTAATCTAATTGCATTGCATTAATTACATTTATCTTACAGCTAATTAATTTGGACGCAAGCTAACTTAGTCTTATCGAGTTTTGACTAGCTTGTGCCATCGTGTATAAGTAACGTTTCTTGTTGGAAAATCAGCAGCTAGCTCGATCGTTAATCCAGGAGAGGAGGAGGAGGAGGAGGAACCCCGTACGAAACCCCAAGTCATGCATGGATGTTCATAAGTACTCCATCCGTTCCTAAATATAAGATGTTTTATCTTTTGTCCACATTCACATGCATCTAAATGCATGTGGACATGTTTTAATTTGTATGTACACTTATTTGGGTTTGCACCTAGCCAACATTTGAGCTAGCTAGAACATCTTACATTGTGGAACCGGAGGGAGTATATACTACTCCCTCCAATCCGTTATTTCTGTTGTTAAGAATGAAAAAACGTACTAAGTAAAACTCGCTAGAGTTACTCACGACACTTTTTCCGGACCGGAGGGAGTATATATGTAGCAGACTTTATCAACATTTCCACATCAAGATATGCACGTACATACTAGCTAGTGCAAGGTAGACCCGTGAGGCGTAACTATGTTTTCGATGCCCTAGAATTTTAACATTGACGACCTAGCTAGCTAGCTATTCGGCCACCGGCGTCGTTTATTTCGGCGAGCATAGCCGGGGCGACGACGACCGCTGCTCTCATTGGACTATCTGTACATAGCTAGTTGCTAGTTATTACACGAGTCATTTTCCACGTACGTGGTCATGGCGATTAGTCGACAGACCGAACTCCAGCTGGTAGTATACTTAGCTGTAACCGTGTATTAACGTGTGCCATTCGTTTCCCTGGCCGGCTTACGTAAATGTAATATTTTGGATTGTTTCTCATGCCAAATCCGTGGCGTATGCGATCGAGCTATGTATGTACCAGGCTACTAATTGTCAGGTAATAGTATTTTTGACGGCGAAACACAGTGTGGGTAAAAGCTTGCAGTCAGAGATGAATCTTTTAGTCGACAAGTTTGATTCGATCGACCATTTTACATTCCATATTGAACGGCTGGCAGATATTTTTCACCATTTGGCCCAACCAAACTAGGCCGGAATGCTTGACCTGATCGAGCTTCTAAAGGCAGACCGTAAGTCTAGTCTACGTGTTCTTGAGGCGCGAGCGTAGTCCTGTGTGGCAAGAGCCAGCAATGAAAAATTCACCCCTAAACACGCTCGTATATATGGATGCAATGCAAGTATGCAACGATGGTAAAGGCGAAGGACTTCTCGAGGGAACGGTCGCGCGAGCACCGTAGCGGACGCATGTGAACGGAACAACGTTCAACTTGACCTATGTTCCAGGTCGTACTCCTCGTACGGCAAGAACAAATCATGCCGGGTGCGTTTGGAAGCCAGCATGACTTTCTCACCTGCGTAGGGGCAAGCTGTGGAGGGCCCTGCTGGACTAAAACAGGCTTTGGGGCATGTTGTTTGAGTTGTTTGGTAGGGGCAAGCTGTGGAGGGCCCTGCTGGACTAAAACAGGCTTTGGGGCATGTTGTTTGAGTTGTTTGGTAGACCGCATGAAAAAACGAGTCATATTTGGCCCAATGTTTGGCTGCGTGTTGTTTCCGTTTTCGGCTCTGCAAATGCGACCACACGTTGTTTGGCAGCGTGCAGAATGCATGTCTTGCACACAGCAAGAGTGATGCAGTCACCGTTTTCGAGGTTACCAGCCCATGCAATGAACGAAAGGAAGAACAAAGAAGATACTTATAACAGACTAACAGCTGATTACGTCAGGGGAACACACCCACTGACCCAAAATAGAGGGGTTCATACTTACACCCCACAAGCTAAGCTACAGCTAGGGTTAACAGTTTGGTTACAGGTGCAATCTATGCACCTGATAAGTACTTACACCAGGTGAACCCGCCCCTGGCATCAAAACAAGAAGAGCATATGAAACAACAGCTCTTCAAACAACTAACAGTGAAGGCACTCACTTGCCATGAACTGGACAGACGAAGGTCTCCTGCGTCGAACTGATGAACCTGAAGAGCTTCACCTTGAAGCCGTCGTCGTCAAACTTGAAGACCAGAACGTCTCCGGTGTCCAGCTTGATCTCCTTGACGAAGTCTTCCCATCCTTTGAACAGGACAAGGTGATCTTGGAACCACCTGAGCTGGACGAAGAACTCACAGCACTTGGTGGTGCGTAGTGGAATGCACAGCATCGGCTCCTTGCCATCCTTGTCGCTCTTCCTGCTCTTCGATTTCTTCAGCTTCCACTTCTCCACCAACAGGCTCTGGATCTCCGCCGGGATGACGATCGCATGGAGATCCGCCTCCTTGACCTCGACGAAGAAAAGCCGGGGAACGACGTCAAGAAGAACCTTCCCCAGCCATGGCTTGCGACCCATTTCAGCTTCCCCTTTGCGCTTCTTCTCCTTCAGCTTCTTCAACGCCGCATCCAGAGCTGGCACATGAGGCCTTGTCACCACATTGGTGTGGACAATGCAGTCAGTTAGTTGAGCTGGAGGCTCGACTGTGTTACTGCATTGGGTGTGCCAATCCTGCAAGTGTGCAATGCAACATGAGACACAATGTGCAATGCAAGATCATACAGAACGTGCAATGCAAGATGGTATAGAACGTGCATTGCAAGATCATGGAGTGAATGAGTTGAGCAGACAGAATGTGCAATGCAAGAACAGACAGAATGTGCAATGCAAGATCATGGAGCAGATCAGATAAATGTGCAGCGCAAGATGGATAGAATGAACCCTACTAACAAACTTGAGCAGATCTGCAATAAGATGAATCCTACAGTACTGAATCCTAAACAGAAACTAGAACAAATCTGCAATAAGAGTACGCAATGAAGTAGATGAACACGTAGTAGATTAGACGCTGGTGTATCCTAAACAGAAACTAGTACATGCACAATGCTTAAGCAATGGAGAAGACATGCACCAATTTTACCGAGCGACGCCTTGAGGGTTCTGCGACGGTTGTCGGAGGAGGAGGTGGCCTTGACGGTGGAGCGACAGTTGCAGCCGGAGGAGGAGGTGGTGGCCTGCTGGACGCGGCGAAGCTTGGCAGCGGGTACTACTGGACCGGCACCTGGACCGGAAGGGGGAAACCAGGCGGCGACCCAAGAGGCGGCCTATTGGCGGCTGCATGCGTCGCCGCTTGGGTTGCCGAAGGAGGTGGATGAGGTGGCCTGCTGTACGCGGCGAAGCTTGGCAGCGGGGGCTGCTGGACCGGCACTTGGACGAGAAGGGGGAAACCAGGCGGCGGACCTAGCGGCGGCCTATTGACGGCTGCATGCGCCGCCGCTTGGGTTGCCCGGGCCGATTCCACGAGCAGCCGCGTCTGCGATGCCGCCATCACCGTCGGGCTTGGCCGATTCGAAATCGGCAAAGGCCGATTTAGAGACGGGAGCCGCGCCGGGTCCATCTGCGCCGCCGCACTTCGCCCAACGTCGGAGGACCCTGTCTCGAACTCCCGCACGGCGCTCGCCGCCGTGCTGCACGTTGCAAGATGGCCGATGGGACCCCGGGGCCACGTTCTAGCTCCACTCGGCCTGGCTACCTTGAAACGGCCGATTCGGCCGTTCCTATGGGGTCTGGCCCGAGGGTGCTTTGAGGAGCGCGCTAGCCAGGCTCAGGAGGAAAAACGAGTAAGCAAACACGAGGAGGTCGCACCTGGCGGGCCGGGCCAGCCTAGATGCAGCCTGCCAAACGCGCCCGCCATGACACTGGTAAATCGTTATCTGGGCTCGGCAGTGATGGGGCTCCGGCTCGAGGTTCAAATCGGGGTTAATTTTTTCGTGGATTTTCGATGTTGTATGCCTGTTTTTTTCCTGCAAACTCGTGTGCACATCGTTACGTGCACACGAGTAAGGGGCAACAATGATTCTTTTCCTGAATAGCTAACTGTCAATCTGTCATCCCATACTTCATATGAGTGCTGAGTTTTATCTCGGAGTTTTGCTGTGGCGGATGTCCGGATGGCACCCGCCGGGTTCGGGTGCGGGTTTGGCACCCCCATACCCGCACCCGCCCCTTCTCCCCGCCCCACCACCCGCCCCCATACCCGCCGCCGGGTCTCATTCTCCACCATACCCGCGACCCGCAGGGTTTGCGAGACCCGTCGGGTACCCGACGGCGACAGAGCTTGAGGAGCCGGAGAAGAGGGACGAGGGGATCTCGGCAGGCGGCCGCGGTAGAGCAGGGGGGCGAGGGATAGCTCGACGAGCTCGAGGCGGCGCCGGTAGAGCTCGAGGAGCCGGAGCTCGAGGCGGCCGTGGCAGATGAGATCGAGCATAGCAGGTGTGTGGCGTTGGACTGCAGGAGAGAGCAGAGCAGGTGTGCGGCGGCGGCAGATGAGATCGAGATGAAAAGGAGAGAGCAGAGCGAGCGCGTGCGGTGTGCGTGGTGTGTGTTGTGTTATGTGCGTGGATGCGTGCGTGGTGCGTGCGTGCCTGCGTGGTGTGCTGTGGTGCGTGCGTGGATGGTGTGGTGTGGTCTTTGGTGTGGCAGTGTGTGTTGTGTGCGTGGAGTAGTAGATTAGGTGAGGGTGTGAGGATGACATGTGGGGTTCACATGTTTTTGTCGGGTCTGCGGATTGGCGGGTGCGGGTTTGGCACCCCCATACCCGCCTCCGCTAGACCCACCGGGTCTAGATCTTTACCGCTAAGCACACCCGTGGGTGTAAATCGTCACCAAATCCTCCCCATTTAGTGCGGGTACCCGTCGGGTTAGCGGGTATCGGTTATCCATTGCCATCCGGAGGCGGATGGATTCCATCGTGGTATGATGCAATGATCAGATTAACGAGATTTCGCATTTTAGCGACAGTTCAACTCCTTGGAATTTTTGCTGTCGTGAGCAAAGTCACATGGCAAGTTTTTTTTTTTGAAACATCCAGCAAAATTACTGGCTTTTTATTACTTTAGCAAAGGGAAACTCACCAGCTAGCGAATTATGATTGAAAATAATCAAACATATTAGATCACTCTTATTTAATAGTTTGCAAAATTTTATGGATACAGCTATGCCCCTTGTCTGACAGCGTAATCCTAAATGGGCTAATTGACGAAATGAAGACTGGATTTGGACTAAATTCATGGCAAAAAATCAATCAAATCAACATGTAGGAACGCACAGGCATATGTACTACTGTACTGGGTTCGAGTTCTCACCTCTACCTTAATGACAAGCTGGGGTGGCGTCTCCCCCCCTCGGTCTTGTTGTTGTTTTTATTTACTAGAGTACTCAGATTTCAATACTTTCCTATTTAGTTAATGCACTAGTAGGAAATAGGCTAGTGGCAACATCGCGTTTGCGACGTGTCCTCGAACTCACACGTTGCTAGTAGAACTTTGCAACGCGTATCCGTAAAACGCGTTGCTACTATCGCTCTAGTAGCAACGTGTATATCTTGCCAAACGTTGCCAGTACTTTTTGCGAACCCGCTGGGACTCGGTGAAACTTGTGGCAACGGGAACTCAAGACGCACGTTGCAAGTAACAACATAGTGGCAACATGTATCTGGAGGACACGCTGTAAAGTTGGCAACGTTGCAACGTGCTCTCCGTGGACACGTTGTCACTATCCCGGGATATATCCCCAGATACCGCATCGCGGGTCGATCGATTCCTCACTCTCTCTCTCACGCGCAGCAGTTAGGGTTCGTCCCTCTCCCTGCGTCGCCGGCCGCCGTCGACCGCGCACTCCCGGTGGTCGCGCCCTGCCGCCGCCTCCCCATCTTCAGATCTTCCTCGATACGCCGTCGACCGCGCACTCCAAAAGGTTTCCCTGCCGCCGCCGCCTCTCCATCTCTCCTCGATCCGCCATTGACGGAGGAAGGTCTCTCCCGCGCACCGTCCTCCCTCGGTAAGCACTGCCCCTCCCCGTCCTCCCCTTGCCCCTGCACATAAAAGGAACAATGTGTTAGGATTGCAACCGGAAAACAAAATGAAAGGAACAATGTGTTAGGATTGCAACCGGAAAACAAATGAAAGGAACAATGGAGGAATTGATTTAGTATTTGATGAAATGCTTGTTTGAATTTCATTGTTTGTGTACTATGCAATTGATTTAGTTTGCATTGTTTGATATATAGCGTCCCTTGAAGATGGGTGGCATGATATGGAGTTTTCGGACGTGGTATAATATTTTAAAAAACTAGCTAGTAATTTCATTTCTTTTAATTAATATGTCGATTAAAACTGACATAAACTTTTTTTATTTAGGGTTCCATATGTGAACCGGATGTGCCGATCGATTTGCAACTTGTTGTTGAGAGGTTAGATATTGTTGAAAAGGAAAATCATGAATTGAAACAAAAATTGAAGAAACTTGAAGAAGACAAAATGATATTGGACTTGTATGTTGCCGATGTCGTCGACGATCACAAAAAGCAGATGGACAAAAAGCGGTTGCAGATTAAAAAGATTAGAAAATATGCCATCGATCAGGAGGCTTGGTTTCACTATGCAGTTGGATCTGTTGTTACCTTAGTTGCGAGTTTTATCGCAGTTGTTATTTTATTTAGATGCACTAGATGATTTAGTTAGATTGGAGTTAAGGTGGATGTTAGAAGTTCCTATATGTTGTATTTGGACTAATTGTAATCTATGTTGTAGCAAATAATGAATCACATGTGTGAGAGTTGTGGCTACCCCGACTGTATGAGCAAGAAGTTTGGCGTAGTTCTCCCACAACAGGTTCACACCATGATGGTATGTTTTTATCCAACATATTTATTCTATAGTAATTTCTTCACATTATAGTATGATGGTCTTGTGGGAACTATTTTATTGTATTACACCGATGACTCTGATTCACAGCATAGCTAGATTGACTCTGAGTCTGAGCAGGAAAGAACATGTAGAACGATGGCGTTGCACCGTCCACTAGTACAGAACGACACATCGGATACCCCTCTATGCAAACGACACGAGTTAGGCGACGGAAAATCGCGATTTTACCGTGTCCGCTGAGGCCTGGCCGCGGCTGGCCCGTCAACATTGGTTACGGGTAAACTGCAATCTCCGTTAACCATAGTATATTGGCGACGGTCATAATTTTGGCTCCGTTTCCGATATGTGCCTCTATGGCAACGGAGACTTTTTGGTGTCCGTGTGCAATGTGGACACGTTCCATCTTCGTGGAATTCGATGCGAGCGGAGTAACTGCTATGGCGTAGTGGCGCCGCGGCACCGCCCACTACTCCTTAAAAACCCACGATCTCCCTGCTATCTCAGTATGCCACTTCGCCGCAACCATGTATACTCCTAGCAACTCTTCGGGCGTTCGCCGCAGTAGTTCGCCGCAGCCGTGGCGTGACCTTTCGCTGAATTGGAACCGCGTCGTCGTGCCGGAGGCCGTCGCGTAGAGGCACTGGCAATATAGGAGGCCAGTGCCCCGGTCAAATGTTAGCCTCCCCGATGGCGGGCGCCTCAACCACAGGAGGGTGCCTATGCCGCCAGAAGACGACGCGGGATCCTCGGGCGCCCGCGACCGCAGCCGCTCGCCGCGGCGGAGAGACGCTCGTCCGGGGTTGCCTGGATGGAACCGCGTCATCGTCGGGTAGGCCGTCGCGGAGCGGCACTGGCAATATAGGAGGCAATGCCATGGTCAATGGTTCGGCTACCCGGTGGCTGGCACCTCAACCGCGCGTCGGTGCCTATGCCGTCGGAAAGAGTTGAGCTGCTTCAGAGCCGCCGGCTCCTCCTCCCGCCGGAGCTGCGCGACGATCCTGCCTACGACGATGACGAGATGTGGGAGTGTAGGGATACGGGTAGGCTACGCTAGCGCAAAATCAAAATTTTCTACCGCATCAACCAAGGAACTGCTGCAGTTATAGATCACGGGATTACCACTAGACGCGCTGTGCCGTGCCGAAGTCGGTGAAGCGAGTCGGGGCAGGGTAGACGTACAATCTCTCCGATCCAGTCGCTCCCACGAACAGCTCCCACGAACAGCTCCTCTCGGCGGCTCGTCCAAGTGCTCCAAGTGTAGCACCTCTATCGGTATCCACACGTATGGCGTGGAGGCACCGCTCGCCGGACTGCTAGGTCCGCGCGGCGGCAAGGGCGTGGGGAGATGGTGGCTGGGTGGATTTGGTGAGGAAATGGGCAACCCTAAAACGTCCAGCCTCCTCTCCTTATATAGACCTCCCCATATTGGGCTGCCTCAACTGAAGCCCATTCTGGAGTCTATTTCAGCCCAACCGGATCCAATCCGAATTATGCCTACACAACCTTAAGTGTGTGACCCTATAGGTTCATGCACGTTTAGTCATGGCACGAGTACACTTACTCGTCCAATAGTTGTAGCGGCTTCTAGCAAAACGTGCCAACTCCCAAACGCGCATAAAGATCGTATCGGACGAACCATCACAATGTTTATGCCGCCATTCCCTTTGCCTCACGATATTAGGTCAAGCTTCTAGCTTACCACTCTTTCTCGATCCTGTGATTCGGAATCCCAAACTAGGTTAACCATTAACCTTATGTAGCACGGCCATGCATTTCTGGATCCGATCACTCGAGGGGCCCAGAGAAATATCTCTCTCATGCAGAGAGGGGCAAATCCCATCTTGACTGACTATGCATTGCAGCATGTTTCATGACAAACCCGTAAGCTACCTTTATGCTACCCTTTCACGGTGTAGCGTTGGATAGCCCCAAAGTAGGTCAATTCACATCTCAAGTACATACGACAATCTCAGGTCTAGGGACAAAGCAAACACATCGTGTAGAGAGAGAGCTATGAACGTTTGCTTCATTGTCTCAAGGTGGGTCATCCCAACTCTATGTTCACAACATAAGTCCACATTATTAGTTTGACATCTCCATGTCTATGACTCGTGAAACATAGTCATCTACTAATACATGTGCTAGTCTAATATTCAAGTGTGTCCTCACATGAACTCCGACTAGGGACATATTTAGAATAACCATACAAGTAATGAGTTTCACAGACAAGTCCTCAACTTGCCAATCAATACAAGACATTATTCAAGGCACATTATTATAAATCATGGATACATTGAAATATCATCATCTCTATGATTGCCTCTTGGGCATATTTCCTACAGGGAGGGGCGCACGGGCGGCGATGACATGAGTGTGGCTCTCCTCGCATACGAGCAGGAGAAGGCGGAGGCCGAGGAGTAGTTATTTATTTTTTATGTTCTTCATTTGCCATTGCTAGTAGCAGCACATGCAATTTACTTTATATCATTAATATGTACTCTGTACAATCGATAATATTAATTTAAGTATGTTTATGATTGCTTATATCAATCTGTTTCTAAAAAAACAGCAGAGATCCGTATAAGCCCAGTGTGTCAGTGAACAAATCAAAGGAAACGGTTGTTTATCCCCTCCGTTTTCGATGTTCTACTTTGCTATAAATGCGCCCTTCACACAGCCCTAAACGCTATCGCTCTCACTCTCAAAGTGTGGCGGCGTCTCCACACAGCACCAGATCTTAGCTCCACCGTGGCGGCGCGCACCTTCCTCTCCTCGGACCGTGGCGGCACGCATCTTCCTCTCCTCCGACCGTGGCGGCGCGCATCTCCCTCCCTCCGACCGTGTAGGCGCGCATCTTCCTCTCCTCCGACCGTGGCAGCGCGTAGTCCCACCAGATCCAAAGGTAATACATCTATTTGTGACCGGCCGTCGTGCCGACGAACTAGGGTTGTTGTCATTGTTCTGTTTAGGTTTTCTTCCATAGGACCAGTTAAAACATGACTCCCTCTGATCCGTTTGTAGTGTCGCTCGAAAAGAACAGAACTAGCACAAATCGGTAGTGTATGAAACTCATGGCTGACTTAACTCCTTTGCAAAACAGATGTACATTTCGGTGCACTGTATAAAAAGCTGGGTCCTTAGCCAAGGTGCGCTTGTCGTCCGGCATAATTGTTAGTACACAACAATTATGCAATGGATTTGTAAGTTTGTTATTATGTCTTATGCATCCTTTTGTGTTGTATTTCCTTTATGCTAGATGTATAGTGAGCTAACATGGAGTCATATATTCTCTCTTTGCATTTCAGTGACCACTTTACAAAAGAGGCACCTTCAGTACATCAGCACTCGCTTATTGCACTATGTGCAGAGCATGGTGCTGATCCGTTAAGCTCATTTAAATGAGCTACATACAAGGTCGGGGACAAAGCGGCGAGTTGATTATATTTCGGTGACACCGTCCAAGAAGAAGATCGAATTCATGAACTTGGCAAAGTTGTAAGGCATATGTAACAGCAAGTCATGAAGATAAATTAAGTTAGAAATGACAAGGATAAGTTTAGTGAGGCATGCCATAGATAGATTTAGCTAGACATGTCAATGATAGATTTAGAGAGGCATGACAATGAAGATAAGTGTAATTGGTTGTCTTCTGATGCGATGTATCGGTGACATTTGTTATACCTTATACCTTATGAATGAATTTGTTAGCATTTTTGTGCTTCTGCTGTGAGATTTTAAATGTCCAGTGCAACTCTATTCCTGCTCTAGGCTTATGAAGAAACCTCAATGCAAACGAGCCGAAACAGAATCTCCGTTTCTGATGTTCTGATACATCGGAAACAGAGGTACGTGCACCACCGTTGCCAAACCGATGCCTCATCAGCGACGGTTTTCTGTGTCTGTTGCCGATGAGGTATTTCACATAGTGACATAGGCGGGGACATGGACCCTTTCTCCGTTTTCGAAGGGGGTTTTTGGCCCGTTTTTGATGTGTCGTTCTGTACTAGTGGTCGGTCTGTTGTTTCTCTCCAGCTCAGGCTCAGGGTCACGCTACTGTTCTCTGAATCAGAGATATCGCTGTATGCTATTTATTTATATGCATGACATACCTTTTTATGCCAATGATTACACTCTTGTGCATTATCTGTTCGAATGTTGGTCTAAAGGACCTACTGACATGTACAACAAGATTCGTTGTACATTTCTCTTGGTCCTTTAGTTCCGACACTTGGAAGTTAATGGTGTGCACTCTTCATATGAGGCATCTTTTTATTCTTCTTTTTATCCATGTTGTTACACCGATGACTTTGATTCACAGGATAGTAAGGATGACTCTAAGTGTAGGAGGATAGAACCTCTAGAAGGAATGCTAAAAAGGTGCCAAGTTCTTGCATTCCTTTCGAAGGTTCTGTCCTCCTGACAGTTAGTCACGCTATTGTCCTCATTTGCAAAGTCAACGCTCTTTCTTCGATGTTTAGAATTTGTGTAGAATGTGCCAATGATTAGACTCAAGTGCATTATCATTTCGAGTGTTGGTCTAAAGGACCTACTGACAGGTATAACAACATTGGTTATACTTTTCTCTTGGTCCTTTAGTTCTGACACCTGGAAGTTAATGGTGTGCACTCTTCATATGAGGCATCTTTTTATTCGTCTTTTTATCCATGTTTTTGTACATGTTAGAGGCCGATGATTTAAACGATGTCATGTTAAAGGAAAAAAGAGTATGTATAATACCTTGTACTATATACAATTTGAGCGCTTGTATTAGTACGTGGTCTTATATGCACTCTTTTTGCCTTGTTTTGGCAATGATATATGAGGCTTGTATTACACCGATGACTTTGGTTCACATGATAATAGGGATGACTTGAGACTCTGGAGGACAAAACCTCTAGAAGGAATGCCAAAAAGGTGCCAAGTTTGCACCTGCGTGAACTTGGCCCCTTCTTGGTATTCCTTCCGAAGGTTCTATCCTCCTGAGACTCAGAGTCATCGCTATCGTCCTCTGAATCAGAGTCATCGCTGTGAAACATGTATTGTTTGTGTCGTCTCTTTCTTCGATTTTAGAATTTGTGTAGAATTTGGCCGATGATTTAAACGATGTCATGTTAAAGGAAAGGAGAGTACCTACAATACCTTGTACTATATACAATTTCAGTCCTTGTATTAGTACCTGGTCTTGTGGAAACTCTTTTTTTCTTATTTTGACAATGATAAATGAGGCTAGACGTGACTTCTTGGACTATATCCTTGTATTAGTACCTGGTCTTGTGCACTATATCATTATAATAACACTAATTTCAATTGTTCTTTTTCTCAGATCATCCTGTGTAGATCATCCTTGATAAATGAGGCTAGACGTGACTTCTTGGACCATGTTGGCGTTCTCATTAGTGACCATAGGACATTTCAGGTCAACCTGCCCCAGATGACGGTGCCCACACGAAGCTTCAGAGTTTTGTGCACCAACGAGCCAGGGCGGACATATATCAGTGGCGCCCATTGGGCACAACTTGTAGCTCAGTACGAGATGCAACCTGGTGAGAGGTGCACCTTCTTTCTCGACCATGGTAACGATGAGATCTACTTCATGTATAGGGCCCCCCATGACTCCTCCAGTTCTGAGTCTGAGGATCATGACCCTAGAGATGATAATGACTTCATGCCTGAGCCTGATGTGATCAAGACCCTCAGTGATTAGCTAGTTAGTTAGAAGAGTAGGAATAAGTGTTATGTGCTATCTATTAGCCAGATCGAATCTCATATGCTATTTATGTAATTATAATTGGAGACTTGGAATAAGTTATGTGCTATCTATCTAATTCGGTTGATTATTGTGTCGGAATTGTGTTTTACTGCTCATACTGATTATTTTGTTAATATCTATGCAATTCTCAGTACGTGCATCACTGTTGTTCAATTGTCAGTACTAAACTGCCAACGTGTCTTCTAGGAACACGTTGCCGATACGAGCAAAGTGGCAACACGCGCCCTAACAACACGTTGCCAACGTGATGTAATCTGGCAACGTGCCCATATACACGTTGCCAGTAGAAAAAGCAGCAGCGTGACACCGGCAACGTGTGCGCACACGTTGCTAAAGACAAAAAAGGTACGTTGCCAATGAGCTATTTCCTACTAGTGATGTTTCTCACTCTTTCCTCCCTAGTAGCTTTAGTGACAGTAGCGTCCCAAAAGATCAAATCATGAACCGGCAAAATCAAATGCTGCATGTCTCACCTGCACATTTGGCGTCTCCTTCTGTTGATGTTCGTGCATTTGTACTCTTTCTTTGATGGAAATAGACTTACCCTTTTGCTTTACATGGATTTATTCATGAGCAACAATTTGTTTTTGCCTTGGCTACCCCTTTCCATAATGCCAACCCACGCATAGTCATATTTCAATACTTCCCTGCTTAGTTTCAGTTCGTCAACGTCTCTTCCTCCCTCCTCCCTAGCAGCTTGAGCGCCCCGAACCTTTAAAGTCTAAGATCAAACTGAACCGGCAAAACCTGAGGTCGACTATCTCATTTGCACATTTGCTTTTCCTTGAAATTAAAGAATACACCTGTCTCAATGTTTTTCTACACATGCTACAGAAAATGTTGTTTTTTCACAAAAATTTAGGTGCGCATATAGAATTTGAAGAGTATGCGCAAAACTTGTTTTCGGAAATTTTTGATATCTCAAAATATGTTTTCTACGTAAAGGGAGAGGCAAAGAGAATTCCTGAATCCATTTTTCCTCTGTCAACGCCGCCTCCGGGAACTCGCTTCTAGATGTTTCCTTGCTCAATAAATATGCCACATGGCTGCTGGTAATAAAATATTATACACACTTTCCATTAGAGCACTCTACGCCCCGCCAGCTAGACCGCCTCCCGTCGAATTCTTATTCTTCCTCCCTGAGTCCAGTTCACTATGATCCTGCCGCCATGGGTTCAAATGGCGTCTCGCATCGTCGTTTGCGTCTTCCTTCTCCTCCTCGCTGAGGCCACCGGCTTCTGGATCCTTTTCTTGTTCCCCTTCCCCATTTCTCCTCGCTCGAGGTTACCGCCCTCATGATAATGGTGGCAGTAGCAGACGCACTAGCTGGTGACCCGCCTGCTTGATTTGTAAGCCATGGAGGCGGAAGTGGAAGCAGCGACTCGCATGGAAGTCTCATGCGCTTATCGCTGCTCCCGTCCCTGGACGACGAGGAGCGAGTTCCGACGAGTCAAGGTGAGTTTTCCCCTCTTGCAAGGCCGTGCTAACCAAATTTCGGACACAGGGTGAGTTAATGGAGACATAATTATACTAAACTTTTATGCATATATATATTTTAGCACATTGCCGTTTTAGCAAATATTTGTTTTATATTACTTAGTTATTATTGCTAACCATACAATATTGTTTCTCGATTTTTTCTTATATAGTTGCAATATATATCACTAAAAATAAATTTAAACGCGCAAAAATTATTTCCCTTTCGGAGATATTCCCATCACAAGATACAAAACATCCTAAAAGCACAAATAGGAAGAGACACACACCTACTGTTGATTATTTTACAATTGATAAATAATATAGTGTATATGTACTATATTATTATGTGAATGTTCTTGTCCATTTTTAATATTATTAAATATATTAGCAGATAGTCCAATGAATACGGACTAGCAAATATCTTAATAGAGTTGTGTAGTGTATGGCCAGGTTAGAAAGTATATAGAATATACTTTCAATTGGAATGATACATTTTTTCATGGTCAATTGTGTCTTACAAGTTATAGGGTTAACAATTCTTTTATTACAAACTCGTGCATTTTGTTGCGTACACACGAGTAACGGGCAACAATGTTCTTTTCCCGAATAGTTGCAAATTGTGTCCTTCCATACTGCATATATGTGTGTTGAGTTTTATCTCGGTGTTTCACCATGTATTTGCTCTGACAAGTGGGGGTTTTGCTGCATAGGTGTTTTCAAAATGTTGGCATAATTTCGATGTTTGTGCAGTTTTGATACACCGCAGAATAAAATGTTTCAACAAGGTTACATTATCAAAAAATTTAAGTCTATAATGAAGCATCATATATTATATATCACATATAATTGACATACACACTCACATATATCTTAAAACCAAGTATTTATTAGAAATCTCAGTTCAATAACTAAGCTTTGCATCAATGCGTCATACATACAGTAAAACATGAAGACATAATAAGACAGATGGATAACTTTATGATACTAACTTGTGTCCCTTCTATGGCTATAGCGGTTTAGCGGGCTAAATGACTCCAAATTTAGCGCTATAGCGGGATTTAGCGGGCTATTAGCGTCGTTTTCAATTTAGCGTTAAAAGTGCGTAGCTTTAGCGGGAGGGCTCTCGAAAAGCTATAGCGAGGCTATAGCGGAGCTACAGCGGGCTATTTAAAACAGAGAGCGAGACCTGAGGTCGAGGTCGACGTCGAGCGGTAGGGAAGACCAGATGTGTCGCCAGCGCCGGGAGAGCACCATGGTGGAGGCGGCATCCTTGAGCGGGAGGAGGGAGACGATGCTGCCCAGCACGCAGTCGGGAGGAGGCTGATGCGGTCGTCGTCTCTCTCCATCGTCCCGAACTAAGGCTGCTCAATCAATTTGCAAAGAAAATCTGGGTGGGCGGGGCAGATCCTTTCGCACTCTCGCTTCTCGATCGGCAACCAGGAAATAGGCCTGGCTAGCTGACTTCCTGCTTGATATATGTGATGCGAGTACTCGGATTCCGGTTCCAAAGCATCCCGGATACGGAGAAGGCAACGACCTGTGCGTGTCCCAGTGATTGCGGTGGTCAATGGCATACCGGGACCAGGATACGTGCAAATTTTGCTATGCGGCCCTTCTATGGGAAAATTCACAGCAGCCTGTGAGGGGAGCACTATTTGACACTCTTAGAGCATCTCTAGCAGAGCCTGCAAAACGCTGAACCGCAAAACAGTTTTAAGGGTCGTGGAACGCGCATTTTTTGGCTCAAAACGAGACGACGCGGAACAGAAACCGTATATACAAACTGTAAAAGGAATATTCTTTATCTTCTTCCCCTGGTCAACAACTGCTCACGCGGCCGCTGCTGCTGCAAACGATTCAGCAGCTCGCGATTCAGACAGCTGCTCACGCAGCCGCTGCTGCTGCCCACGCGGCCGCCGCCACAGCTGCTCCTCACGGCCGCCGCCGACCTCGCGGCCGCCACCACCGCTGCTCCACGCGGCCGGCCGCCGTTGCTGCTGCCCTCGGCCGCCGCCGCCCTCCACGCCGCCACCGACCCTCCACGCCGCCACCGCTGCTCCTCACGGCCGCCGCCACCGCTGCTCCACGCGGCCGGCCGTCGTTGCTGCTGCCCTCGGCCGGCGCCGCCCCTCCACGCGGCCTCTGTTGCTGCTGCCCTCGGCCGGCGCTGCTCTCGCGGCCACCGCCGCCCATCCTTGCGGCCGTCGTTGCTGCTGCTCTCGCGGCCGGCGCCGCCGCTGCTCCTCCCGATTCTGCCGCTGCTGCTGCTCCTCGCGACTCCGACGCCCATTCTCGCGTCCGCCGCTGCTCCTGTCCAGCGGTTCCTGCGATTTCGGGTGTGTAGGGCGGAAGTTCGCCGGATTCCGGCGAGTTCCGTGGCTGAACGTCACCGGCTGGTGCTGAATGTTCAGCCCGCCAACGCCTCGCGCGGTTTACGGGCCACCTTCGGTTCGGCCACGAAATCTGTGAATTCACGGTTTGGAGGGGGAAATTCACGGGCCCCCGCAAAATCTTTTACGGGCCGGGGAGTTTTACGGGTTCTGTTCTCCGCGTTTTTGCGGTTTTAAATCCGCATCGGGCGGTTATTATGCGGGTTTGCCCCTTTTGCGGGTTCTGCTAGAGATGCTCTTAGGGCATCTCCACTCGTCAAGCCCCCCCCCCCCCAGGATTGAAATTCGGCGCTAAATTAGGCTCGGTGGGGGGCGACGACGCTAATTTCAGTTCTGGGGGGCTGTTTTTCCAGCCGCACCCCACCCAGGATGAGACATGAGCTAGCCCGTGCCCGCGCCGCCGCGCTCGCCCGTGGCACCGTGGCCAGCGCTCGAGCTCGCCAGCTCCTGGCCAGGGCTCCAGCTCACCCGCGCCATGGCCGGCGCTCGCCCGCGGCTCGCGCCCGCGCCTGGCCGGGGCTCAAGGCCGCCGGCGCTCGCCTGCGCCGCCGCGCTCGCCCGTGGCGCCGTGGCCACCGCGCTCGCCGGTGGCCGCCCGCGCTCGTCCGCGGCCTCGAGGTCGCCGGCGCTCGCCCGCGCCCGCGCCTGGCTGGGGCTCGAGCTAGCCAGCGCCATGGCCGGGGCTCGCCCGCGCCGTGGCACCCGCGCTCGCCCATGGCCTCGAGGTCGGCGGCTCGAGGGAGGAAGGGTCGGGCAGGGAGGTCGCGCACGACGCAGATGTCGTCATCGGCCGTGGCCGTGCTCGCCCACCTCCGTCGTGCTCGCCGCTCCCCCAGGCGCAACCCAACGCGCTGGGTTTGGCCCGGGGGCGTCGGCGCCAAAACGGCGCTATTCGGCGCTATTTCATCTCCTAGGGGCATGACTGGGAGCATTTCGGCGCTATTTGGCATCCGAGGCTAAAACCGAACCTATAAAGTGGGCTCCTGGGGGTCACGGCTGGAGATACCCTTAGCGTCGAATAGAAGGCGACGCCAACTAGCATGCATGGGTGGGCCAGCCCAATAGGGTATTTTCTTTTTTCTTTTTCACTATTTTCCTTTTCTCTTTCTGTCATTTATTTTCTGTTATTGTTCTCATTTTATTTCCTTTTACTTTTTTATGTTCATATGAATATATTAAAAAAAAAAGTAAAGACCGTGCATGACGCCAACAAAAGATTACATAGTTTAAAAAATATTTATGAGGTATAAAATGTTCATGAGCTAAGACAATATGGCTAATTTTTTTTTAATAATACATTTTTTTAAATAAATTTGAAAAATATTACACAAAATAACGAAATTTCAAAAATAATACGGCCTCGGCCAGGCCTGGGCCGATTAGGTCCTGTCGGCCAGGCCTGGGCCGATATGTGCTGTCGGCCGGCTCTGCGCGTGGCAGAGAAACCGGTCGGCCAGAGCTGGGCCGACTGGGCCTATCGGCCTGAACTGGGCCGACAAGAGCCTGTCGGCCCAAGCTGGGCCGAGAAGCTCTTCTTCCATTTTTTTTCCACCTCTCCCTCCTCTTTTTTAGCCACAAATGCAGACAAATTACAGATGAAATCAAACTCCAAATTTAAATCACCGATCCACACATATTACAGATAAAAACATTGTCTGCAAACACTGATCCACACATATTACAGATTAAAACATAGTCCAATTTTAAAACATTGATCCTCATTATTACAAATAAAAGCACAGTCCAAATTTAAAACATCCTAGTTTCTTCCCCTTCCTCTTGGTCCTCGGCTGCCTCGCCCACGTGGAGCAGCTGCTCTAGTTGCCGGAGCAGCATTCGTAGGTGGGAATTTTGTACAAGCAGTGTCCCTGTGACCAAAATCATTGCACAAGAAACATTGCACTGTCGGGCCTCCGGCTTCAGATTCATCCATACCATTTCTGATACGCTTGCACGGTCGTCTACCTCTACCAGGACGCAGTAGCCTTGGGTCGGGGATGTACTGCCTTTCATTAGGGTCAACCGTGTTAAAATTACCCACAGCTCGAAATCCCACCATTTCACCGGTCCAGGTATTAAGCACAGACTCGTTCAAATAATATGGTGAAACGAACGAGATGGCTGACAGTCCGAGTTGGCCACACGCAGCCAATACATGGGAGCAGGGCAGGTGAAGCAAATTTGGTTTATTGCATGTGCAGTCACATGTTGGTCGGGCTTCATTTCCAATTCGCACCTCATGTGTTCTGAGCTGATTTCCGCAACCAAACTTGTCAGAAGGTAAGCGTACCTCGAACCTCCTTTCTTGATTTCCTATGGCCTGCACAGCATGAGTACGAGCTTTTGCCATCTTCCTATCCATGTACTCCGTAATCTTCTCACAAAAAGGTGTGTTTGGGTTATTAACGATATGCATGTGAGCTTTCTGGCGTCTTTCTCTGAAGTATTTGACTGTGCCCTCAAAAATACCCTCCACAATGGCTGTAAGTGGCAATGCCCTATTTCCTCTAAGAACAAAGTTGTATGTTTCAGCCAGGTTGGTAGTCATAACACCGTACCTGGCTCCATAAGTGTCATGCAGCAAAGACCACCTCTCAAGAGGCTCGTGCTCTATCCACTGCTGAAAGTTTTTAATCAACCTCCCAGTCTTTCTCCTAACACCAGGGGATCAAATCCTGGCAAGTCACAAAGCCCAACAGGTACATCCTCAGCTGGTGGAGGTCCGGTTGCTAGCTGTTGCGCCACAAGTTGCACATGTGCTGCTACTGCAACATTTCGTGCAGCTCTCCTCTGCCTAACATGCTGGTTAGTGAAGTCATCAAGCTTACCACGTACGAATGTGTATTTCCAGAATTGGTTCTGCTTGCACAGTTTTTTGAATAGATTCATCAAAGCCTTATCCCGGAACTGTGAGAAAAAATTGGCCCCCAAATGGCGCATGCACCAACGACTCTGCAGGTCTAGCCATGGCGTTTCTTCCGCGGCCACAGGGTTTGTGAGTGCCTTGACGGCGTTCAGTATACCAGCATGGCGGTCATGAAGGATGCACACGTTCGGCTTATTTTTTACTACTGCTATTTTAAGCTGCCTGAAGAACCAAGTCCAACTTTCAGTGTTCTCGCTCTCCACAAAAGCAAATGCAAGTGGCACGATCTGATTGTTGCCATCCTGACCAATGGCAGTCAAGATCTGTCCCCTATACTTGCCAGTAAGAAATGTACCATCAACACAGATAACTGGTCGACAATGAGTGAAAGCTTCTATGCATACACCGAAAGAGAAGAACACACGATGCAGCACCTTTACGTTTGGAAACTCTGCCATCCAAAAGTGTTTGACGTCAACATATGTGCCTGGATTACGGGCCTGCAATGTGTAGAGGAGCCGAACAACTGAGTCATATGAGTCTAGGAACGATCCGAATCTTTTCTCAAGTGCCATCTGCTTAGCCCTCCAAGCTTTGCCATAAGATATTGTGTACTTGAACCTGGTGAACACCTTATGTATAATAGCCTTCGCTTCCATAGCTTTGCCCTGTACTATTTCTGAGTACAGCAACCGAGCTATAAGCGTGGACGAAATGTTACGATGATCTTGAGGAATACTCTCAATTCTACATGTGTGTTGTACTACGTCGCTCACTTTCCAGTTTATGCCGAAGTGAGGACGATAACCGTGCACCCTTCCAGGACACCCTGCTACCTCACATTCCATTGTCAGATATTTTTTACTCGACACCTTGGTTTTGAATGTCTTGCAAGTCGACATTGCCCACTTAATGATTGCATCTTGCAAATGTTGCTTGTCGGTATATAGAGCACCCGCAGAAACCTGGTTCTGATGGTATTCCCAGGCAGAATCATGACCATCGTTCACTGTCATTGACGACGAGAAATCATGACTCCATGACGCAGGATTTGGCACCACATGTTCGTCATCCGACTCGTCGGAATCATGCCCATAAGCACTACCACCATCTTCGTCTTCCTCTTCCATCATTTCTTGGAATACATCGTCTGCTGCTGCCTCAGCAGCATCTTCATCTCCCTCTTCCATATGATCTGTCTGACTATTTTGGCCAGATTCATAACTACCACCTCCAACATCTTCCTCTTCCATCTGCTCTGTCTGACTATTTTGTCCAGGATCGTGCCCTCCCTCGCCTTCAGGCGGAATCACCTCCTTCGCGACAGGTATCAGTAACGCGATAGGGGTACATCGCCTGCTTTCGCAGCCTTGCAACCATCGCACCATCTGAGAGGTCCGATCTATCGGCCTCAAATAAAAAAACACCGGTGACCTTGACTTCGTCCACAGTGCATGCACACCGACAGTGTCTGTTTGAGGATTAAGTCCTAAACACGCTGCCAACCAATCTTTCAGCTGACTTATAGACCATGTTTCTGGGTCACTCAGTTCCAACTCTGACCATCGAAACTCACCCAAATCAGCTCCATGCTCATTTACCACAACTTCGCCAGGACCATAGTAAAACAAACATTTCACTAAATTACTCATCTCAACAACCTAAAAATGTGACACCAATTAACTGTTATAACCGGGAACAACTATATACTTAATATTACTAGCGCAACAGTAAACCCTAATTAGCCAGATAAACGCATACCCTTGAAGCGTGCCGATTCAATGGACCAGCACCGTCACCACCACCGCTGCACCACCAGCAACACCACTGCACCACCACCACCACGCTGCACCACCACCACCCTACACGAACCTCCACCTAAACTCCATCATTGCTCCAACCAAACAACACAAAATCACACAAAAACCTAACCCATCTGTATATCTGAGCTGACTTAACTCTCTAACATTTCTAGGAGGAAGATTTGGTGGCTGGATGGACAGATCGCCGCTGAAACGCAGCAAGGAGCTGCTGGTTTTCGAGAGGAAGAAGAAAAGGAGAGAGAGGACGCGAGGAAAAAGATGTGGCCAGGATTGGCCTTATCCAGTATCCTATCGGCCCAGTATTGGCCGAGAGGCCTGTCGGCCAGAGCTTGGCCGATTAGTACCCCTCCCTGACGCGTGACGGCCTGTCGGACGCAGGCCTGGCCCACCATGCGACCCTGTCGGCTTAGACAGAGCCGATAAGGCCTTATCGGCCCAGGCCTGGCCGACAGGACCTAATCGGCCCAGGCCTGGCCGAGGCCGTATTATTTTTGAAATTTCGTTATTTTGCGTAATATTTTTCGAATTTATTTTAAAAAATGTATTATTAAAAAAAAATTAGCGACAATATGTTCGTATGGTTCAAAAAATGTTTATAGTTTATAGGAAAATGTTCACAACATTTTAAAAGTATTCCAATAGTCCAAAAAGGATTTCATGTGAAAATATGTTCACGCAATCAAAAATAATGGTTCACAAGGTTAAAAAAATTGTTCATATAGTTCAGAAAAATGCTAAAAGTTTGGATCGGTCTCTTGTCCAACAGTAGCATGATCTCCAATTACTACACATATTTGAACGAATTGAACGTTGTGAAAGAGGAAAGACTCATAAGGATCGAACATAAGGATAGAAAGAAAAAACGGTTGGACCGATCAAAGTTGTTTGCTGCTCGACATTGAAACAATCTGGATCGTTTATTGACGATTGGATGATTTAGATTTAATTTATCCCAACAGGTTTTCTTTTTTAATAGTAGTATGGATGATTATAATTCCTTGAAAAAAGAAATACATGGATTCCTCCATCCTGCGTGGCAGCTCAGCCAAAAGCCATTACATGATGGGGGTGGGTCTAACCACCTGGGCCATAAATAGGTCGCCACATGTCAGAGGGTCAAGAAACAAATCCCACAATTTTGCTTTGGACCCCACCGACCAACGCCGCTTCCCTCTTCTTCTCCCCCGTGTCGAGCCCACCTCAGAATGCTACTCCAGCCATGGATTCAGACGACGTCGTGCTTCCTCGCCTGCCTCCTCCTCCTCGCGGAGGCTAGCGGCCTCTGGCAACTCTTCCATGTCGCCTCTCCGCCGCTCTCCCCGCTGGAGGTTGCTCTCTGCATGGTGGAGCTGATAGCAGGCGCGCTCATCATTGCATAATTTTATACCAAAATTTTATACTTCGAGCTCATTTGTGGCATCTCACGGTCTTATCGAGCATAATTTTATATTATTTATTTGACATATTTTACCACTTAATAAATTAAAAAATATTAGTTAAGTATTCTTTGTTATATAATTATAATGTATAAAGATGTGAAATACACTTGCATTGCGTTGATTTTGTAATATTATTTTCGTCATAAATTTAATTTGCAAAATTGCATAAACTATATTTGAACATATTTATGGTAGAGATATCTAAGTCATATGGTGAAAAATATTTCTTAACCTATGTTTTAGTATATGTAATTAAGCTATATACATGTAGAAACTTCAAGAACATAAATCGAGTTGTTATATATACATGTTTATTCTTTTTTATGGTCAAATGTCTTACAAGTTATTATGAATTCAACATAACTTGATAATATATATGCATACTCTCTACTTTGTAGTAAAATAGAATCGCTAATAGTAATCGCCGACTAATAAAAACAGCAATTGCTTATCTACTTTTCACTTGGTATTCATTATCATTGTGTATTTACTATAGTTGAAGAAAAATAACTTGTTAATGAACGAATCTATGCAAGATACAGAGAAGGCAAAGTATTTTCTGATGTCTTGGTATTGTTTCTTCCATGTATGAACCCATCGTGCTGGATCTTTAATGGGAATGCTCACTTCTAATGCAGATCATTGGTTTTCCACCTAGAGAGTCGTGGAGCATAGCTTGGCAAGCACCGGAAGCGCAACACCGAGATACTCGTAGGTGTAATCGCTAGCCTCCAAGACCACATGCTTCTAGTGCTAGGTTGCTTCTCTGTCTGATGATGTGCATCTTTTTTGACGTGGTTCAGCACATGAGAGTCACGTGATGTTACCGTGCCACTAAAGATCAGTGTTATTAGTATATGTTAAGATGGTTCAATGGTTAAGATGGTTCAATGTTTATTTAGAACATGCAAATTGCGTGTCTGTGTGTCTTTCTTTTATAGAAGGCAGAAAATAAAAGGGACATTTTGCCAGCGGACACCGTTATTTTGCGGCATTTGCTTAAACACACCGTCCAATTTTGGTTTTGCCAGGTACAATTAAAATTTTGTGGTCGTTTGCCACAACACCCTGGATGGCCAAAACGAAAAGTTTGATGTTTTGCTAGTGATGACCATCGTGTATCCAGTTTTGAGCCTGTGAGGGGAACACTATTTGACGCTCATACCGTCGAATAGAAGACGACGCCAACTAACTCGCATGGGTGGTGCAGCCCGATAGGGTATTTTCGTTTTTTGTTTTTCACTATTTTCCTTTTCTCTTTCATTCTTTTATTTTCTGTTCTTGTTTCTTATTTTATTTCCTTTTACATTTTTATTTTCTTAATGTTCATATGAATATATTAAAAAGTTAAGAATGTGCACGACGTTAACAAAAGGTTACATAGTTTAAAAAATATGTATGAGGTATAAAATGTTCCTGAGCTAAAGCAATTTGTTCGTATAATTCAAAAGATGCTCACGACATTTAAAAAGTATTCGCATAGTCCAAAAAGGATTTTCATCTGAAAAATTGTTCACACAGTAAAAAATAATGGTTCACAAGGTTAAAAAATGTTCGTATAGTTCAGAATTTTTTCAAAAGGTTTTAACAATTTTCTTTACGACATTTAGGAAATATTCATTTGTCCACAAAAATCATGTGAAAAATGTTCACTCAGTTAAAAAATAGTGGTTCAAGAGGTTAAAAACGTTCACATGTTACACAATAAGAAATTCATATGAATTTCGAAAATAGGAGCAAAAGGAAAACATGTTCACAAGTTCAAGATATTTTTTAGCGAGCTCCAAAACCTATATGCGTGTTACACAATAAAAAAATCTTATGATTCCTAATAAAAATGTAACAAAAAAAGGCAACACGAAAAAAAGGAAACCAAAAACACGAAAAGAAAAAAAGAAAAGACAAAACATAAACCCAGAAAATAAAAAATGGAAAAGAAAGAAAAGATAAAATAAAACTGGAAAAAAAGAAAGTGAAAAGAAACAGAAAAAGAAAAAGAAAACAAGCTGAAAAACTATACTTGGGCCGCCGAAACAGGCCAGCGCTTCAGGCGTCGCCCCCTGTTTGACGCAAGGTTTTCCTCATGTGAGGAGTGTACCGTTTTCATGTTATTAATGGTTTGTTTTATATTTTGTCTTGAAGATATGGCCTACCATCTACAAGAACCATGTCGCTAAATCTGGACTTTCTAGCGATGAATCAGGTCGACCTAATTTTTATTTATAAAATTGCCTTTCTGGAAGAGGAAATCTAGGAGGTAATTAAAGGATATGACTAATGAGAAGGCACCAGAACCAGACGGCTTCACCATGGCGTTTCTAAATCAAAATGGTTGGCAAATTATAAAACAAGATATCTTTGGAGCTTTTGAATGCTTATATGTGTTAGACGTTAGAAGGTTGTGCTTTAGAAAAGGTAATATCTCGTATATTGTCATATTCATAAAAAACCAGGAGCTTGAAAACCGGAAGGCGTCCGACCTATAAGCGGCCCATAAGTTTGGTACATAGTCTTGCCAAGATTTTTTTAGAGGTGCTTGCGAGGCGACAAAGACCGATTCTCCCTGATATTGTAGGATGCAACAAAGAGCATTTCCTAAAGGGTCTTTTTTTACACAATAATTTCTAACCGGTGAAGGAACCGGCTAATTCTAGAGGAGGAAAAAAACTGGACAGCCTGCTGCCAAAATTTGATATAGCTAAGGTGTTTGAGTTACTAATTGTGGTACTAATCAAAAAAAGGTTTCAAAAATAGATGAGTCGTAGCATGGATCTCCATGATTCATTTGTCAACCTCCTCCAGCATCCTCTTAAACCGGACTATGGGCAAAAATTCTGGCATCCACGGGTTTGCGGCAAGAAGATGTTTTTCCCTTGTGCTCAATCTCCTTTTTTGAAAAGGTGAGGAGCTTGGGGATATCTCACCCCCCACCCTCCCAATGGAATTGACGTTCCTGAAACGTACATCGAAAAAATGCGGATGACACATGCTTATTGTCAAAATCGGAGTACATGTCGGTTCTTTTTCTGCAGGGATTGCAGTGATGCAGATCCTTATAATGACAGGAATCACCAAACATCGAGCAAAAGACTGGAGCTTTCCCAATCTCCTATGTGTTCAATTATATTTTACATGGTTGTCCTTCCATTTTTATACAGGACATGAAATCCCGTGTTTTTCTTATGAAGAAACAGCTCAAATATTTTATGTGAAAAGGATGTAACTAGTTTTATGCTGAATTTTTTTTATGATGATATATGTGTATTTGTACTCTTTATTTTTACGGAAATGACACCCTTCGTTTTACATGTATTCATTTCTTCATGAACGAATGTTGCTTGGCTACATTTTTCTTATAATTCAAACCGACATGTACTCCTATTTCGATACTTCTCTACATAGTTATCAGTTTCTCAATGTTTCTTCATATCTCTCTTCTTCCTAATAGTTTAAGTGGATTTATCGATCTCTTAAGTCCACGATCAAAATGAAACGGCAAAAACGAAAGGTTGCTATCTGAGCTGAATATTTTGCTTCCTGCTGAAATAAGGAAAGACGTGGTACTCTTTCTTTGATGGAAGTAGACTTAACCTTTGGCTTTACATGGATTCTTTTATGAGTGGAAGTATTTCGGTTTTGCTAATTTTTAGCTAGCTTAGTGTTTAGTCAAGTACTACACCATCGTATTTATATTGTGATTCATCCGACTATGAGTTACAGATTGGTTTCTAACTTTTCATCAAAAAAAAAGATCGGTTTGTAACTGAGATTTTTTTAGTTATAAGCGGGATTGCAACTTGATTGTTGAATTTTTTCCATGATCTGTGCTAGCATGAGTTGCAACTAAAATTTCATGACATCACATACTGAGAATTAAGCCATTTTCATTTGAGTGATAATTAGTCACACCGGAAGTTCTTTGCCTTGGGCTACCCAACCGACGCGTTATCCTTTTTCAATAATTCCATCCGAGTTATCAGTTCGCCTCTTCCTCTATCCTCCCTACCTAGCAGCTTGAGCACACCTAGCCACACATGACTGCCAACCATTAACGTCAAGGAACAAACTGAACCGGCAAATCCCAAGGCTGCGTGTCTCACCTGCAGATTTTGCTTTTCATTGAATTAAAAGACAACACTATTATACATCTGACGCTTTCCGTCTGATTTCTGTGTGACTCCTTATATAAAACCATCAATCAGAGCAAGGGTCTCATCGTATTGTGCATCAGATTGGTGTCCGACAGAAAAGTATCGTATGTATACAATGACAACTTTTATTTTCTTCTTCACAATACCATTGATTTTGAGATAACCATGAACCACATTTTGAGCCAAAAGACGTTACAAGCCGAGGCTCTTGATAGCATGGTGGCGGCTGCGAGAGTGAGATCTGTGGTGCGCACGGTGAGTGCTCGGCATTGATTCCAATGGTGAGTGATACTATTGGGCATGGTGTTGACGGAAAGCTACCGGTGGACCATGATCTTGTAGCAAGATGGTGAGGTGTTGTGGCAGCGGCAGATCTTTATCGCACAGATGATGTCTTGTCCAAGTCCCGGTGAGTAGGATGATTGATGAGGCGTATCTGGAGGAAATTCATGCCCAGTCTTTGGTCGGTGGCGCCCGCGAGCGTGCTTCCCCTACATTGGAGGCGTCGTCGAGGAGTGCCGACATCTCCGTCCCCCTCGAGGGTGGTCTCCTAGTGAAACCTAGGTTCAGCAGAACGAGACCGGGACACGACTTGGAAAGCACATGGGTTCTTGTGGGTGTCTCTGTTAAGGTTGGGCTTTTGGGACGCAATGTACGTGTCACGACGAGTACAAGGTGCCGCCTTCCTCGAGACCTTCCAAACCCCTGCCTCTCACTTGATGCATCTTTAGTCAATAAACCAGCACCTAGCAAGCAGGAGATGGTCGGTCAGGTGGTACGAGGAACAGAGAGTACAGGTACAGCGGCACGTGCCCGCAACGTGGCCGAGATGGACTGAAGCCCGATCGGATTCGACCCAGTTTTAAAGACGTGGCCGTGAAGGACTGGTGCAACCAAATCCCGTTCGGTCTCGCCATCGACCCAAGACGTGCATCGTTCGTCCGGCGCTGCACCAATAAATAGTCAGGAGCTAGGAGTCGCAAAACACAAATCGATCGAGTAGAGCTGTTTCGTTCGCCTTTTCCTGATCATAAAAGTTTCGATTATTTGACATGGAACACTGGTGTTCCATTAATACACGGCGAGGTCGCCGGTTACCATACGGGTTACAATCGACGGGTAGCTCTCAGTCCATAGAACACGTTCTTCATGAGCTACACGACAACCCAACGCTGCAACTTCATGAGCAGCTTTGTTACAGCTTCTTGGTGCAAACACAAGACTAGCATCGATGAACTGCATACGGAGTTTGTACCTCAAGTCAGCAAAGAGCACTCCCAGCGGGCTGAAATCATAGTTAGAGGTATTGATGGCCATCTCCAGATTACTACAATCAGTCTCAAAAACCACCCGGCCCACACCAGATTGATCTGCAACATCAATGGCATTAGACAGCGCCATAGCTTCAGCATGCAAGGCGTCTGTAACATTGTATAAAGCACCCGCAACAGCAAAGCATATTGACGAGGAATCATCCCGGCATATTGCACCCCATCCACCACTCTTTTTATTTTCATAAAAGGAGGCATCAACATTGATCTTCAGATAGTTCACTTCAGGTGGCTTCCACCGCTCCTCTTGCTGCGTAATTGGCCCTTGTTTCTTCTTTTTTAAATACTGGTTCCATTCATCCACACATCTTCTTGCATGAAACTGAAACTGATCAACAGACAAGCGATTTTCCCCATGATTACCCTTGTTTCGTTCAGTCCAGCAGTTCCAAAGCAGCGACACAGTCAACAGCTGCTCAGCTTCAGGGAGGGCAAAAACTTCCTCTAGCACTTCCAGCGCAGATCTGCATGGCAAAAGTTTTAGCCTGACGTCCTCAAGCAGGAGAGCAAAGATCTACGAGAAGAGTTTCGGAGGCGGAAGCAAGAGCACGAGATGTGGACCGTGGAGGCGAACCTCTCAAGGCCGTGGCGCGCAAGGAAATCGATGCGTGCTTAGACTCGGATGATGCGATCGTGAGGGTTTTGTTTTGGATAATTAAGCATAAATCCTTCTAGTGATGGTGATCTTCGAAAGTCTAGCAAAAACCGGAGTTTTCCCGACCTCGGCCAAATACCACTATATCGGTACGGCCGTCATGCTGTTTTTGTATAATATTAGCCCGTTGAAATTTTTTATGTAAGAAGAAGGATGGCACGATGTATGCATATTTGTACCCTTTTCTTTTAAGGGAAATAGATTTACGCCTTGTTTTACATGCATTTGTTCATTAACCCGTGCGAAAACTGTTTGGCCACCTATTTTTGTCCTACTTGCTTATGAGTCGTCAAGGTGTAGCACATTTTCTTCCCTAATATTTTGATTCACTCTACCGAACTCGTAAGTCGAAGATCAATTCGCATCGGCAAAACCGGAGACTGTTTGGCTTCTTGATATTCACAGTCGCTAATCGATGTTTGGCTTCTTGACTCGAGCGAAATCTGTTAGGTTACCTATTTCGTCCTACTTTTTTTTGACATATATTTCGTCCTACTTAGTTATGATGAGTATGTCAAAATGTGTCCCTAATGATTTGATTGATTCTATGGAACTTGTAAGTCGAAGATCAAGTGGGATTGGTAAAACCGGAGGCTGTTTGGCTTCTCGATAATATAAACTGTCGCTAATCGGATGTATCTTGTACTAAAACATGTCTAGATGCAGTTTCATGACAATTATTTTTTTACTAGAATTAAACTTTTACTACTTTTATCACTACATGATTATAATATTCCTTGAAAAAAGAAAGAAATACATGGATTCACTCTCGAATGAGCGAGAGCGGTTACATGACGGGGTGGGTCTAAACACCTGGGCCATATATAGGCCGCCACATGGCAACAAATCCCCGCAATTTCCCTTCGGACCCCACAACCAACACCGCCTCCCTCTTCTTCTTCTTCTTCTTCTTCTTCTTCTTCTTCTTCTTCTTCTTCTTCTTCTTCTTCTTCTTCTCCCACGTGTCGAGCCCACCTCAGAATGCAGCTCCTGCCATGGCTTCGGACGGCCGCGCGCTTCCTCGCCTGCTTCGTCGTCCTCCTCCTCCTTGCGCAGGTCAGCGCCCTGTGGCTTGTCTTCCACGTCGCCGCTCTGCCGCTCTCGCCACTGGATGTGGCTCTCTGGATGGCGGAGCTGACACTAGGCGCGCTCATCATGCGCCTGCTGTTTCTCCGCCGGTGAGCAGACGAAGCGGCGGCGAGCGCGGAATTCTCCGGCGCTTGCCGCCGCTACCGGGTCTGGACGCCGAGCAGCGGGTCCGGGCCGACGCGGCCGAATCACCACCCACCCAACTGCATCGCTCGGGACGCCTAGGGTTCCGCGCCGCCGACGAAGACCTCCGCCTGCTCCTTCGCGCCCCGCTCAAGCTCGACTGCCCCTCCAACTAATCCCTCCCTGTCCTCGCCCCCTGTAAGTCCCCGTCTCCTCCCTGCCGAATTTGGGGGATTACGAGTAGCAACAACTCTGAATCGTTTCCTCCCTGTCAGGTGCAGGAAATCGGCACTTGACATCGAATGGATTCGCGAGATGGCTCAGCCATCGCCACCGCGGCTTCCCCTGGCACCATCGTCCGCCTCACCCTCCCGGGACCCTAGCACGCCCGCCGCCTCACCGCCCCCGCTTCAGCAGCCAGGACCCCCGCCCGCCCGTGCCATCGACCAGCTTTCAACGGTGACTTTGAGCATCATGTTGCGTCTTGGGCGGTGATTGTTGCGCAGTATTTTTCTCCAATAAATCATTCTTGTGGTGAAATTTGGTGCGATGGATGCTTCTCTCTGTGCCGTTCTTGGTCTATGGCCGCAGGATCGTGCGTGGCAGTAACTTAATCGTTAGTTTCTTGGATGCAAAATCGTACGCGGTGGGTGTAAATAATCATGGAGGGATTGGTTTGATACTCGTAGACCCTTCTGCAGGTATGTCCAAAGTTTCGACAGAACCATAATTTGGACGTTGAGTATAGTTGTATTTTTATACCAAAATTTTATACTTCAAACTCATTGTAGCATCTCACGGTCTTATCGAGCATAATTTTATATTATTTATTTGACATATTTTACAACTTAATATAAAGTTATAAATATTAGTTAAGTATTCTTTGTTATATTATTATAATGTATAAAGGTGTGAAATACACTTGCATTTCATTGATTTTGTAATGTTATTTTCGTCATAAATTTAATTTGCACAACTGCATAAACTATATTTGAACATATTTATGGTAGAGATATGTAAGTCATATGGTCAAAAATATTTCTTAACATGTGTTTTAGTATATGAGTAGTTAAGCTATATACATGTTGAAACTTCCAGAACATAAATTTAGATGTTATATATATATGTTTATTCTTTTTGATGGTCAAATGTGTCTTACAAGTAATTATGAATTCAAACTTGATAACATATATGCATACTCTCTACTTCGTATTGAAATAGAATCGCTAATAGTAATCGCCGACTAATAAAAATTATAATTGCTTATCTACTTTTTACTTGGTATTCATTATCATTGTGTATTTACTATAATTGAAGGAAAATAACTTGTACATAAATGAATCTATGCAAGATACATAGAAGGTAAATTATTTTTGATGCCTTGGTATTGTTTCTTCCATGTATGAAGTTCCCATGGATGTTGTGGAGCAGAGAAATGCGTGTTTCTTTGGCCGCCCTCGTGATGAGTGCACTATCCCGCAATCTTGAGTAGGAGTGGAGATGAGATCCAGTTTTGGTAATAGGCTAGAGGGCCATGGCGTAATAATCAGTGGCAGAGCTAGAGGATATATCACCAGGGTGCCCTACCGGTGCACCAAGAGGATAAAATCATGTTTTGGGGTGCATACATGGTAAAAATTGCAATAGTACAAATAAATTATTTTCTACCGGGTGTGTTGTGCACCCGACTGGCTACATGTAGCTCCGCCGGTGGTAATAATGACACGAGAGAGTAGCTAGTGTATGAGTGCGGAGTTCTGCTAACCCTAATGTTCGCATTGCGGGTTCATCATCTTATAATTTGCTTGTTCTTCTTCTATAAAGCTAAGGTATGGGGAGGGGCGATTTGGCTCAAATGGTCCGGATATCTGGACTGTTGGGAATTAGGATGACTCCAACGGGGCGACGCATCGAGTCCGCGCGCCTCCGTTCCTGTCTGTGGAGGCAAAAAACACGGCCCAACGGGGCGACGCAAACGGACCGCGGTCCGTTTTTTGGTCCGCCGCGACCCATTCTTGGCCCAAATTTGGGCCACCAATGCGTCGGCCGCGGACGCGAGCAGAGCGCTTTTGTGTCCTGCCCTAGTCCGCCACTGGCCCGCAAATCAGACCATTCCCCACCCCAACCTCCTCCTTCTCTCTCGCCCCTCTCGCCGGCACCGCGCCGTCGCTCCCTCGATTTGGCACTGCAGGCCATTCCGGGGACGCCGTAAGCTGCTCCTCTTCCCCGCCGTCACCGGAGCAGCTTCCTCCCTGCGACGGCCGGTGAATCTTGCGGCCATCTCTCTCGCAGCGCCCGCGACACACACGCCTCCCACAAGGTGTTCGGCCGTTCGGCCCGTCAAGAACTCAGGTACGAACTCAGCCATGGATAGCTCGGATGAGTGGTACTACAGGAACTACATCCTGTACAACCCGTCATCATCGGACGATTCCTCCGACGATGAGAGTGACGGCCTGGTTGCCACCCTCATCGTCAACAAGTACATAGAGAGGATGCGGCCGGTGTTCTGAGGGTCGTTGCCGGGCCGTTCTCCTGCTCTGGACCGGAACCGGAGAGCTGGCCAAATCCAGCTGTATGGGGACTACTTTCGTCCCCATAAACCCACGTATCCTCCCAAGGTTTTCCGGCGCCGTTTCCGAATGAGGAGATCTTTGTTCACTATTTCATATGCAAGCCCGATGCATGTGGTACCCTCGGCTTCTCGTCGTACCAGAAGTGCACCGCCGCCGTTCGCATGCTTGCATATGGAATTGCCGGTGATCTTGTGGATGAGTACGTGCGGATGAGTGAGTCCACGTGCCTAGAAGCAATGTACAAGTTTTGCAAGGCCGTGTGATGCACCTAAAATGCATCTACTTTTCCAAGCATTTTGCTTCATAATTTGCTCCGGAATCTTCCCATATTTGAATAAAACTGCTGAATCTGACGCTGTTTTTAGCAAAGTCTCTTTTCTGGTTGTTTTTGCAGGAAATTAAATCGGAGAAAAATACCACGTCAATTTTTATGGAAAAGAAGGGCATCGTGCAAAAGATGGACACGAGGAAGCGTCCGAGGGCCAAAAGAGTGGCCCCACGCGGCCAGATTCCTTGGCCGCGTGGGCCCACCCATCTGGGGCCTCGGGCACCGCCTCTCCTTCGGCTTTCGCGTACCCCTCATATATACGAAAAAGTGGCTGACCTAGAAGGAGAGGAGCTTTCGCGAAACAGAGCGCCGCCGCCACCACGATCTTCGTTTTCGGAGACAGATTGATCCAGGATTTCTCCCCGGAGGAGATCCGGAGGCCGTCTTCACCGCCATCTTCACCGCCTTCATCTCCATCGACCATGAGCTCCTTCACCATCACCATGTGTGAGTAGTCCGCTGTAGGCATATGAGGTGGATGGGGATTGGATGAGATTGATCATGTAATGATACCCGTTGTCCGAGATCTTAGGGGTTTATCTTGAGGATATTTTTGTATTGTGTTGATGCACTTATGCTATGTTTAATGCTTGCTACTAGGGCCCGAGTGGCATGATTTCAGTACTGAACTTATTTTGCCCCATCATATATTTGAGTTTGGTATTTATCTGCAAAGTGTATCACCTGCTATTATGTTGAACCTGCGAACCCTAAAAGTGACATATAGGGAAAACAAGGGGGAGATGTTTTAGTTTGAGGATTCTATGTGTTCATGAAGTGTTAATGCGTTGTTCCGGGCTATTCGAAAGGGTAGACCTTAATTACCTGTAGTTCCAAGTTGGCCCCGGTGAAATGGGCAGGTAGGACAATAGATGTTGTGCAAATTCTCTTGGTTAGTACGCACAACTATTTACGGAACACATACCTACATATATCGGAGTTAGAGATAAGTCCCATTGCTATTTGTATCTTATTATATGATCAATCTTATTCATGCAACACCCCGCTATCACCTCATGCCTACGTTTTAAATCTCTGAGTTACACTTTCACTTTTCCGGTGAAAACTGGGAAACCCTTGTTTACTACTGCTGTTTTATTTTGCTTGCTTGAATCATCCTACTGCCATAACTATCACTGCTGCAAGTTTATTGATATACAGGTGTGGTTGAGAGTGACGCCTCAATTGCTAAAGTCTTATTGGTATTCTTGTGTTCCCCTTGAGTCGAACTATAAATTTGGGTAATACTTCCCAACGAAGATTTCAACGATCCCCTATACTTGTGGGCATCAAGACATTTTCTGGCGCCGTTGCCGGGGAACCTAGCTTTATTGGTAAGACAACTTGTTATCATTTATTTGCTGCACTTGCTTGTTCCCAACTATGGGAAAGGAAAAGAATACTCCGAAGGAAGTAAGGCCTTCAACTACTCGTAGAGGTACTGATTTGCCAAGTAGGCCAAACTTTTCACCTAATGTTGCTTCTGCTATTATTGCTAAGAAGAAAGAAAAAGCTTTATCTAGTTCACCATTGTCTAAGATGTCTACTAGTATTGAAAATAATTTAATATGTGGTAGCATAGACAAAGAAGTGACACCTGAAACATCTGAGATAACTGAAACACTGAATTGCCTGAATCTGAATCTGCTATTGTTGAAAATGTGGAGTCTGAGTTGGAAGATATGAATATTGTGATGATGAACATGAAACTTCTTCTGAGGAAGAAGATGCATTTACTATGGCTTTTATGGATTCGAATTTGATAAATTGGATAAACTTGATAGCTATAAAAATTCTCCTCTTGATGATTATTTCCCTGTTACTAAGAAAATGAATGCTCCAGCTATTAAAATTAAAGATAAAGATTATGAGTTTAGTGTTGATCCTGAAATAATTGAAAAAGCTGAGAAGTTTAAGTTTTATGGAGAGATGATGAGTTTCCTTTTGAACACATTGCTGTTTTGCATGATTTATCTGTGCTATTTGGTAAAGATGAAATCCACCAACGCTATTATTTCTTAAAGTTGTTTCCTTTTACCTTGGGAGGAAATGCTAAAACTTGGTATAATCATTTAGAACCTGGATCTATTACTAGTAAAGAGGAATGCTTGCAGCTATTCTATAATAAATATTTCCCTTCAGATAAGATCATGGTTTAACTATTGAGATTAGCAACTTTTCACAGAAAGAGAAGGAGGATCTACCCCAAGCTTGGGGGAGGTACAGTAAGATGGTTAGGAAATGTCCTACCCATGGCTTCAAGAGTAATGAAATACTTGATATATTTTACAATGGACTAACTGAAAACACTAGAGGCTATCTTGATAGTATTGCAGGTAATGTTTTCAGGGAAAGGACCGTTGATGAAGCAACTGAGTTATTGGAGACTATCTCTAGAAATTATGAAGATTGGAATATTGAAGAGATAGATGAAAAGAGATATTTCCAGAGAAGAAAGGAGGCATTCTTAATTAAACAAAGAGACAATGAAAGAAGCTTCCAAGGCTATTAAAGAGAAGGGAATTAAAACCTCTCATCTCAAGGAATTATCTGAAATGGGTGTTAAACTTCCTATTGATCAACCATGTTTTCCAATCCAAGTCAATGCTATTAGCTCTATGGAAGGTAATGAAAAGGTAACACCTCCTATTGATGTATCGTACATTAATGATTTTGCTTATTATAACATCCTGAGGAGCATGATATTAGAATGAGTATTATGGAAAACTCTCATAAAATTAAATTTCTTCGTGAAAATTTAAATGCTAGTGTGGGAGAGGTTAGAAGAATTATTAAACATTGTGAGATGATGAATAATCAAGTTGAACAAATGGTTTCTCTTCAAAATCAATTGTATGCAAATCTTATTGAGAAGAAACAGGTTTGTGGAGTTAATACTAGAGGTGGTGCAAGTACTCAGGATCCTGACTATCCTGAAGACCATCCCAAGAGGAAAGAGCAAGAGGCTCTCAAGAAGAAATCTTCTGCAGGAAAATCTCCCAATGAAAACAAGATATTGATGATTCTCAAGAACAAGATAAGGATATTTCTATTTCTGATGCTGAGACTGAAGATGATAATAATGAAGAAGAGGAATCATCTCCACCTGAAGAAGAACAACATGAAGCTGAAAATATTGAAGAACCTGAACCTCCTGAAAAAGAAGACCCTCAACCATCTATTGAGAAGAATAAAAAGAAGAAGCATCCAAATCAACAAAAAGGTAAAGAGAGGGATCCATGGGTACAAAGACCCATACCATATCCCCAAGAGGTAATGAAATCTTTGGATGATGCTAGGTTTGAGAAATTTCTTGAGTTGATTAAAACTTTATGTTTGCAAATTCCTCTTGTTGATGCTATTAAAATTCCTCCATATTCAAAATATATGAAAGATATTGTCACTAATAAAAGGAAGATACCTACTGATGCAATTACTGCTATGCTTGCTAATTATTCATTTGAGGGAAATTGCCTGAAAAGCGTGGAGATCCTGGTATTCCAACTATTCCTTGTCATATTAAAGAAACTTATGTGAAATATGCATTATGTGATTTAGGAGCTGGTGTTAGTGTTATGCCTTTTTCTTTATATAAGAAACTTAACCTAATAAATTGGTTCCAACTGAAGTTTCATTGCAAATGGCTGATAAATCAACTGCTGTGCCTATAGGTATATGTGAGGATGTTCCTATCTCTATAGCTAATGTGTTAATTCCTACAGACTTTGTTATATTAGAAATGCCTGAGGATGATAATCTATCTATTATTCTTGGAAGACCCTTTTTAAACACTGCAGGAGCTGTGATAAATTGCACTGAGAGCAAAGTGACATTTAATGTCAAAGGAAATGAGCATACTATCTATTTTCCCAAGAAGAATCCTGTTACAATGATAAACAAGAGTGTGAATTCTATTCAAAGAAATACTATTATGATTGGAAGCTTTGAATTGCACTACCACCTCCTGCACCAAAGTATGCTACCTTGATGATTGGAACTATTCCAATCAAATATGAGGTATCTTGAATTTCTTCTTTATATATAAAATAAGAATCATGTATTATATCTTTTACATATTATTAATGAGACTTGATCAACCTCATTACTAATGTGGAAATGATGAAAACTTGATTCCCATAAAAATTTGTATTGCATTTTAATTTTATTTATCTAGAGTTTTGAGTATATGCATAATCATAATTATTTCAGAGTTCAGAAATTCCAGAATATGAAGTTTGAAAAATTCTCTTCAGAAAATTTTCTCGAAAAATTCCAGAAAAATTTGGAGGTAAGTTATTTTACCAGAGGGACCAACAGCCAAAAGTGGGACACCAGGAGGCCACCAGGGACCAAAAGAGGGTGTCCCACGCGGCCAGATTCCTTGGCCGCGTGGGACCCACTAACTTTGGCCCCAGGTGGAGTTAGGTGAGTGCCCTGTGCCCATCTCCTTCCCCTCGACAGAAAACCAGCTCCAGGTATTTTTCCCAAATTTTCCCGAGCTCCTTCTTCCTGCTATCCTTGGATCTCCAAGTTTAGGGCAGATTTTTCAAATCTGTTTGGTGGGATTGCTCCTTGGTATGTGACTCCTCCACCCATCCAATTACTTTTTGTTCTTATGCTTTATGTATGAAGTATTTTGCTGCACTAGGTGTCACCTAATATGCTTGAGAAATCCATGGATTTAAGTTTTCTAGTTGATATTGATGCATGATATTGATGTGGAGACTAGTTATGGATGGCTCAATGTTGTTTTAGAGTGTTACATCTTAATTTTTGTTGGATATTATTTTTGGACAGCAAGGTTTCATCATGAACAAAGGTAAAGGATTGTTTGGGATGACTTCGAGACCAAGGAGAAGATCATCTAGAGTTTCCGAGAATTATGATGACAACCACCTTTGGGAGGATGGTGGTATATGCAGGGGAGAGGCTTCGGATTCATGCAACAAAATGGCAAGACCCCGTGGTTCTTGATCATTGGGGGATAAAGGAGGACTTCAACGCCTTCGCCGCTGCAGCTGGCTTACTCGAGTTCTCCCTTCATCCACGGAACACATACGAGGAACTCTCGCGAGAATTCCTCTCCACATTCCGGTTCGAGGGCCCCGAAAACTACAAACACAGTAAGAAAAGATTACCGGGAAGTGGACCGTGGAGGAGGTGCAACCTCAAGAGGAGCCCCAATATCCAGGAATGCAAGGCTACCAATATGGTTACTTCCCTGGAGATGGAAGTGGTGGGTACGATTACCATCCGGGATACTAGCTTGATCGCAAGCTTGGGGGAGTACTTCTCTCCCTTTCCATTCGTTGTTTTATATCACTTTTATCTTGTTATGTTTTAGTTTCTTGTTCTGAAAATCACAAAAACACAAAAAGATTTTATTTGTTTCTTTTGCTTATTTACTTCTGGTCATTTACTTTATGCATCTAAAAACTAAAAAGAACAAAAATATTTTCGTTTTCTTGAATCCAAAGTAAAAACGGAGGTGCAGGAATTGCTGAAATCTGCTCACTGTTTTATTTTTCATTTTTTTCTGTAACTCCGAATGAGCTAAAATTTTAACCACTACAACTTTTCATAACCTATGCACCCGTAAAATATGAGATTATTCTGAGGTGTTTAGGTAGGGCAAAAACAGTTCTGTATGCAGTAACGTTTTATGGCAGATTTGAGTTTTTATTGCGCAGTTCAAGTTGGGAGAGGAGAACAACGATGATGAGTTGATGTGCATGAAGTGGATGAAAGGTATGACACCTTTGCCGTGCTTATGTGGACTTTTTAATAACAGCAAGTGTGCACATCATAGTTTCTTTAACATCTAGGGAAGTGGTAGCAAATGTTTATCTTCTCCGTGTTCTAGTATGTTATATGATGATGCAAGTGAGATATTATTTAGTGACAACACTTGGCTGTGGATTGAGTAACTGTGGCTCTAAACAAAGGTCTACGCATCCCATTGTGCTTGCTAAACTTGCCAACCAAAGAGAAAGTAAAAGAGTTTTTCAAATGTTAAACATGAAGTCATATGCTTGACAAGCTTAGGGGTTGGGAGTTAACTTATATGTGCTGACACATAGAAAGCTTTCAACATTGCACTAAATTACATTTAGTTGATATCATGTACTTTTGTTTATGGATGCTTATCATGGTGCCAAATAAATGCGGAAACTTAGTAAGTTTGAGGAGTGGGTATAAATGGCTAGAGAGACGCCTGGGCCGCCAACCTAAGCCATGCATCATTCATGGTGGAAATTTACAGCGTACCAAAGTGAACATTCAGTGATGCACTTCATAATAAAAAGCTACACAAATAGTAAATAAAAGAGTGCTGAGATTGTTCATTGTCTGTTTGTCTTGTCGTTTTGACATGGGCTTGTTCCATGTCCTGGGACAAGAGGTACCCCAGTTGACGCTCTTGATGACGCTATTATTACTTGCAATGACTTAGAAACTTAAACTTGCTTTGTGGCCCGAGTTGAGTAACACCGTGGTGTAGGTACTCGTATTCACGGGGCATGAGGCTCTCAACCATTAGTTGGTCAAGCATATGAGTCATAATAGGGAACACCAAATGGATTGATAAAACTGAGAGCAAGGTTGTAAGCACAATGAGTTCACTAGTCAATAAAAGAAAGAATCGAAAGATCTCAAAAATCTTGACATGATTCAATCAAAAGCGATGCAAGAACCTTTGTCTATTTCTACAGTTGGGAAACTCATCCAAGTGCTGACACTTCATGTTATTTCTCTTGCAACAAATATAAATGCTTTAACACTGATTAGATGCACCTTTGCTAGCATTTTGTTATTTGTTATGGAAGTTATGTTTTGAATACTTGTTGGTATTAAACGGTGTTACATATGCAATGCAAAGTTCTTGTCAAAGTCTTTTTATCGCTTCTGCACTATGTTTGAGTTGTTCAAGGACAAACAACGAGCTAAGCTTGGGGGAGTTGATGCACCTAAAATGCATCTACTTTTCCAAGCACTTTGCTTCATAATTTGCTCCGGAATCTTCCCATATTTGAATAAAACTGTGAATCTGACGCTGTTTTTAGCAAAGTCTCTTTTCTGGTTGTTTTTGCAGGAAATTAAATCGGAGAGAAATACCACGTCAATTTTTATGGAAAAGAAGGGCATCGTGCAAAAGATGGACACGAGGAAGCGTCCGAGGGCCAAAAGAGTGGGCCCCACGCGGCCAGATTCCTTGGCCGCGTGGGCCCACCCATCTGGGGCCTCGGGCACCGCCTCTCCTTCGGCTTTCGCGTACCCCCTCATATATACGAAAAAGTGGCTGACCTAGAGGAGAGGAGCTTTCGCGAAACAGAGCGCCGCCGCCACCACGATCTTCGTTTTCGGAGACAGATTGATCCAGGATTTCTCCCCCGGAGGGATCCGGAGGCCGTCTTCACCGCCATCTTCACCGCCTTCATCTCCATCGACCATGAGCTCCTTCACCATCACCATGTGTGAGTAGTCCCTGTAGGCATATGAGGTGGATGGGGATTGGATGAGATTGATCATGTAATGATACCCGTTGTCCGAGATCTTAGGGGTTTATCTTGAGGATATTTTTGTATTGTGTTGATGCACTTATGCTATGTTTAATGCTTGCTACTAGGCCCGAGTGGCATGATTTCAGTACTGAACTTATTTTGCCCCATCATATATTTGAGTTTGGTATTTATCTGCAAAGTGTATCACCTGCTATTATGTTGAACCTGCGAACCCTAAAAGTGACATATAGGAAAACAAGGGGGAGATGTTTTAGTTTGAGGATTCTATGTGTTCATGAAGTGTTAATGCGTTGTTCCGGGCTATTCGAAAGGGTAGACCTTAATTACCTGTAGTTCCAAGTTGGCCCCGGTGAAATGGGCAGGTAGGACAATAGATGTTGTGCAAATTCTCTTGGTTAGTACGCACAACTATTTACGGAACACATCCTACATATATCGGAGTTAGAGATAAGCCCCATTGCTATTTGAATCTTATTATATGATCAATCTTATTCATGCAACACCCCGCTATCACCTCATGCCTACGTTTTAAATCTCTGAGTTACACTTTCACTTTTCCGGTGAAAACTGGGAAACCCTTGTTTACTATTGATGTTTTATTTTGCTTGCTTGAATCATCCTACTGCCATAACTATCACGGCTGCAAGTTTATTGATATACAGGTGTGGTTGAGAGTGACGCCTCAATTGCTAAAGTCTTATTGGTATTCTTGTGTTCCCCTTGAGTCGAACTATAAATTTGGGTAATACTTCCCAACAAAGATTTCAACGATCCCCTATACTTGTGGGCATCACCGTGGTGCAGGTGTTCGGCCAGGAGTACTTGAGGGAGCCCAATGCCGCGGACATGACCCGACTCTTGGCCATCAACGAGGCCAGAGGCTTCCCTGGGATGATTGGCAGCATAGATTGTATGCACTGGGAGTGGAGGAACTACCCATTTGCTTGGCAGGGGCAGTACAAGGGCCATGTTGGGGCGTGCACGGTCGTGCTTGAGGCCGTGGCATCACAAAATTTGTGGATTTGGCACTCGTTTTTTTGGCATGGCCGGCTCGCACAATGACCTCAATGTGCTGCAGCGGTCTCCGGTGTTCAACAGGCTCTCCAATGGCCTGGCACCCCAGGTGACCTATGAGATCAATGGTCACGAGTATGACAAGCCTTACTATCTCGCTGATGGGATTTACCCTACATGGACTACATTTGTCAAGACCATCTCCAATCCCGATGATGAGAAGAAGAAGAGGTTCGTCAAGGAACAAGAGAGTGCCAGAAAGGATGTGGAGCGTGCATTCGGTGCCCTGCAGTCACGATGGGCTATTGTTCGCCACCCTGCTAGGACATGGGACAAGGACCAACTATGGGAGGTGATGACTGCTTGTGTGATCATGCACAACATGATCGTGGAGGATGAACACGACGAGGGCATGCATGATCAGGCATGGCAGTTTCAGGGTCAGTTGGTTGAGCCCCAGGGACCATCCACATTTGCTCAGTTCCTCGACTTCCACCGTGATGTTCGTGAGAAGTTGTCTCATCTTCGGCTCCAAAATGATTTGGTGGGGCATGTCTGGCAGCACTACGGTAACCAGTAGTTCCGTTTGATGAACTATTGGTCTTTATATTTATTTGGTTTGTAAGACTATCCATTTGTGAAACAATTTGTATTATTTGCCGAACTATTTGGATTGTAATAACTATTTGGATTGTATTATTTGTATTGTAGTATTTGGATTGCTATATGTTTTGTTATAATTTATTATTTTGCTTGCAATGTGATCCATCAAAAACCCTGGCCGAAAATGATCAAAATGATCAAAAACCCTGGTCGGGCGGACTCAATGCGTCGGCCCGTTGGGTCCAGTGGCCGGAAAGGGGCGGACATAGGCCGGACGCGCGTCCGTTCCCCGACGCAAACGGACAAAACAAGGACCAAACGCGCGTCCGTTTGCGTCTCCCCGTTGGAGTCATCCTTAGTTGAGATTGGAACGAGGCTTTGTCCGTATGCGCGCGTGGACAGTAAAAAGGAAAAGGCTGGTATACCCCCGGAGGATCGATCCTCCGGGTCGCCACCGCACGCGTTATTTACTTTTGCCACGTGTTCCGTGGCCCCATGCGTACCGCACAACCGCTCGTTACTTATCCCCTCGCTGGATTTTTTTTTCTCCACGACTCTATCTTCCCCATCGAGTTGTTTACCCAAATCACGAGCTACTGCAAACTATTTCACCGCCGCCGCCCCCTGCACGCACTGCCCCCTCAAATCCGGCCTCCCTTTCTCGCCCGCCACCGCCCCACGCTGCTGCGGAGCCCGGGCCCTTCGACGGAGACACTGCAGAGGGCGTTGCTACAAGGAGAGGCGGTGCTACAATCTGCGTGGTACCGGTGGTGTGACGAGCGGTGGCGCGGCCGTGAGCCGGGCTGCAGGCGTCGGGGTGGCGGTGCTGCAACCGGCAGGCAACGCTGCTACCAGCGGTGGTCAACCCTGCTTCCAACAGTGGTCGGTTATGCTGTTAGCCGTAGGAGGCGGTGCTCCCAGCGGGTAGCGGCGGTCCGGCGACTCGTGGAGACCGTGCTGCCAGCGGCAGTCGCCGGTGCTACGAAGCGTGACCAGAGATGCAGCGAGCCACGGGCCCACATGCTACATAGGTGGTCGGCAATGCTGCCATGGGTGGGCGCCGGTGCTATCATCGACGGTGGTGCTGCGAGTCGGAGTCTACACGCCGCCGACAGTGCTAGTGGGGAGGCAGCTTCAGGGAGATCGGTTGGGCCATGGTTGTGCTCGCTGGAGAGAGGAGGAAGGAAACGGGTGAACCGGTGGAGAGTTGGGACCAAGGACGTGTTCGTCTGACTTTTTTACCACAGAAACGGACACGTGTTGAGCTGTCGATGCGGAGGATCGGGGTTTCCGATCCTCCGGAGGACGCTCAGCGCTCCCCCGTTGGCGGTGCGGTGAATGGCAACTACCCGCACGTACTGCAGGGCTCACGTACTAGGAGATCGGACGGAGTTAACGTCGTAATTTTTGCTGTGCCGCTAGAACATGACGCCCGAAAATCATGGTCCCCGGGACAGGAAAATCTAGATTGGGTTCATCTTCGACGGCAGGGTTGAGTATTATCGATGGACTCCATTATCGATAGGGGCAAAGAAAGAAAAATCCTTGAAAGCGGCGGCTAATTTGACTGGCGGTGCGGGGAGCGATGGGCGGGGCGGAGGCTATGGATGTGCTCGCCGAGCGAGCATCAGAGATTGGAGGGATCGAGTTTCTCTGAGATCCAGTTGACAGGTAATGTCGATGCGATGTCTGTATCTCGATTTGTAGACTACTGCCGGGATTTGGGTGATTTTAGATCTCGGCCGCTGCAGGTTCCCGCTGGCACAAGCAGGGGCAGATAGGGAAGACCCGTTGGATAGCTTGCGTTCAGCCAGGTTCCTGCTCGCAGAAGCGTTGCAGAGCCATATCCAGCCATGGCCTCTGAGGCCGTGGCTGAAGCTCAGTTCTCTCTGTCGGCGCGACAAGGGCGACGGATGAGTGCTCGGATGGGATTGAGGTGGACAGCAAGCTTCCCCGGGTATCACAGCCAGCATCACAAGCTTCGACGATTAGGTTTGGCCCGAAGGCTCCAGGTTGGGCAAGAAGGTTAGTCAGCAAACTGAATCTGAACCAACGTATTTTCATTTTGGACAAATTACAAGCATGTACGAATTCTGTTAATATTATCTGAAGAAACGTTTCTTGTTTCTTGTTGCACGAATGTTAGTTTTCTCAATGTAGGAATTCAGGTAAATATTAGGCCAAGAAATCTTTCTTAGAAGTGTGACCAGGATAAATTAAGAAAATCTAGGGGCCACTACACGACAGAGAATGCTTTTGCTTTGATATGCTCTAAACATAGAAATGTAAAAAAATTGCATTCAGGATTTGCAACAGGGGATTATGGTCCAGCCCATCCCGTCCTGCAGCTTGCTTCACAAAGCCGCCAGATTGCAAACGGACTTTTTCCCCCTTAAAAACATGTGAATTATTGATGTAAAACCTTGGTTCAGTTTGTCCAATAAATTTTATTTGCGGGAGTAGCTAGATAGACCCGTACCAATTCTTTTTCATGGAAGAGGCTTCATTTTTGTGTAATTTGCTATACCTAGCATCCAATCGCTAACCAGTTTGGACAATAGTACGGGGAGAACAACTTCGGTTTTTTTTTTGAAAGCCTACTTATATTCAACATAAAACCACGTACAAAGTACACAGTACAGAAACGAAATACAACACCTCATACGTAGGGGATACAGAGTCCAAGCAAGCCGCAGCAACTCCACCGCATCGAAGACGAAGGCCGCCGTCCCCCTTCTCACCACGCCCCGAGAGCACCTCTCTTGAAGAAGACCGCCGCAAGGGCCGTCCGCCGCGCAGCGACGGAACTTGTGCCGATGAACGAGCACGGCGAGTGCCCTCCCGCTCCTTCTTCTCCACCTTGCCGCAGCCGTCTTCGACGTCGATGCAGAGAGGAACCGCCGAGCTTGCCCAGCTCTGAGTTCCGGCCGCCAGATCCGCCGCCAGCACAGATCCGATGGGAGGCCGAAGGACTCGAGCACCACGCCGGCCTCGAGCCCCCGCAAGTCAGGCGCGACGACGACGAGCCCCGAGGAGCTCCGCCGCCGGAGAAGGTCACGCCGACACCAAACCGCCCGCCCGCAGCACCAACTCCTCCAGAGCGCCGCCGGCGAGAACTCCACCCTACCCTACCGTATATACAAGCCGGAGCCGGGGATCCCCCACCCTCCCGCCGCCGAAGCGGCCGGCGGAGGAGAGGAATCCCGCGGCTCGCGGCGCGCACGGTGGATCGACGGATTCGCCCCAAAAATCGCCTAACCCTCTGCTACAGTGGCGGGGAGGGGATAAGGCTCGAACCTTTGTGCAGCAGATGAAATGTATTCAGTACATAAGAAACATTGCATAATTGGTTGTCTGGTTTGAAGCACAAGCCTGTAAAATAAAACGATTTGGTAGCAATTTCAAAGTTTGTTTTTGATCTGTGGGATCCATCGGATGGAGCATAGCTGTTAAGAACAAGACTGGGATGTAGTAATTATCCAGTACCTCGTCTTGAAGAACTATAGAGAAAATTCTAGATGTTTTCTTTCTGTTATGTTCATGTAACTTTCTGAAAACCATAGCAAGGTTCATAACAAAGGATAAACCATATTAATCTGAGAAGAGAGCTAGGATCTCTAGTTTTTGTGTGCGATTTAGTTGCGACTAGTGCAAAATCGTGTCTTTTAATCTAGTGTTAATTTCTTAAGCGAGTTGTTTTCACATGTTCAAGAGCTTTCGGTGCCATGCCATGTGACTTCCATATCAGCTTCTGTTCATCGGCATCACAGCTAATCATTTACTTGAATCTTTTTCTGGTGATAAACTATTTTAATTGAAGGCACCGTATCTGTTTTTCGCCTGTTCAAAGTTGTACTCACTACCTTCTATCTCTTTTTCGTCACAGCCTGCAGACACAAAGATTATTGCACTGGCAGAATGGAGGAAGTGGCTAGCATAGAATGGAGTTAATTTCTTGGAAATACTTGGGGTCCCTGTAATGTAGGTTTAAAACCTTTTTTTAGAAATTTATGACAGTAGGGGAGGGCCCTACTGCCTCTATATTAATAAGGACCCACGGGGGGCAATCAGATGTAGGTTTAAAACCTTGCGTAGATGCTATGTCCATCCATTGCATGTAACTGAATGCACTTCTGTTTAATATGTTAAATAAGTGCGAAAAAAGCATTTTTACCTTTTCTTACATTAAAATCTTAATTCTAAGATGGGGGTGTACTTAATCATCATAGACCTTAAAGTGAAACATCAACAAAGGGATTGTCAAAAAAAGAAAGAGCATATACAAACTACTTTCTCTCCAAACTCGCCTTCCATGTCTGATGCTGATCTTTACTGGTGTCCTTTTGTTCTAAATGTTTCTTTTCTTCTTGCAGTTCCAGCTACTTTCCAAGAGTACCATCCTTGAAAGGCTCATTCAGTATCAGTATTCTTACTGTGTGCCAATGTTGTGTACTTAAAGGTAAACTTTTGAGCCTGTTGCTTTATCTGAAAACTGTTGGTAAGCATTATCTTAGTCTGAAACTGATACAGTTCCAAAGCTTACACTTGTGTCCATGGTTGTCATCTCGCATCGGCGGTTAAATTCTTGCACCATGAATTGAAGATATATTTGCACTTGTTTTCATGAACACGTACAAGCTAGTACACGAACTATTAGCCACTTGAAGAAAATAAACTTAACCATTCTTGATGTCGTTAAATCTTGTTCTGCAACGTTGACATGTTCTTTTCTATCAGAATCAGAGTGTGACCAGCTCTGCTGGCTAATCGACTGCAAAGCAGCTCTCGAGGGGCATGCATACGCGTCGCCAAACGAGTGCATGCCCCTTCGTGTAGTGGTGCCGGTCCTTTTCTTCGAGCAACTCGAATTGTGTACATTCATCGTTGGGATACCTGCTGTTCTCCGACAACCTTGAAGGAGGATTGTCACAACCCCTGTGGCAGTGGCGCCATCGCGACGTACGAAGTCAGTGCCAACTGGGTCACCACACGATGGCGATGAGGGAGAGAACATGGAACATGGCGCTCAGGGCTGCTAAACTTGCAGACTAGTATATCACGTGTTTCTGTACATTTGAGCATGTAAAACTTACGAAGTAGTATATCATTCACTCAGTATGTGTTATAGCTAATTTAGCTCTGGAGCTAATAGAATTCCAACCACGCCATGCTAACTATGGGGTGTAAGCGAACGAGATATATATGAAAGGGATTAGAGAGTTGGAAGGGATTAGAGAAGTGGAAGGGATTGGGTGAGAGGCTGAGAGCTCTGGACTCTGGATCAACCAAATGTCCAAATCCATGTCTGGATCAGATCCATATTGTAGTTCAATCCATTGTAACCGAACGAGGCATAAATGTGGGCCGGTGTCTGAAATGGAGTTCACTTGGTAACGGAACAGGAAGGCACAGCTCG
>CAMZMU010000123.1:20353758-20552739 GCA_947311845.1 Poa pratensis | reverse complement strand
ACAATATCAGTTTTACATAGCATAAGTACACAACACACATATTATTAGATCAGTTCTTGGTCAAAGCTTGAATTTGGGAAGTCAGAATGCGCCTTGCATTTCGGAACAGGGCAATGATTTTGCAAGGCATAAGTATTTGGAGAACTACCTTGTCGGTTCCATAATACTGCACTATATTGTCATGTTCCAAACGACTCAAGAGAGATACCTCCTGAAAACAAATGAGTCAGAATTAGTCTCAGTGCACCTTGACAAAAATGAATATATGGTTGAGTGTTAAATATGACCAGGGTAGACTAATCACAAATATAATGCTCAAACCAGTGTAACCGACATAAATTGCACAAGCATGCCATAATCCACATCTTACATGCTCAAGCTGGACGATGCGCTGTTTTGCATTGATTCCTTGGTCAATTAATGACACTTCCTTGACAGCAAAGAAAAACCCATCACTGCAAAAGTAGCGTTAAAACCAGTCAGTGAAGCATTTTCTTACAGGGAGGGAATCAGGGCATGCTTTCTATTTCTATGCCGAATGCCCAACAGCTGAAGTTACATTCGCACAACGTGGCGTAGATGGAATCTAGTCCTCCATGTATTATAACAGAGTCATGAAGAGGTTCACCTTTCAGTTTTAACTTTCCCCATATGAAGGGTAAAAGTAAGTGTAAAAATAGTATAACATAGTTATGCAAAGGTTCACTTAACTATATCAGTTTTTCCATATGACGGGTAAAATAGTGTAAATAAATTTAGTTAAGGTTGCCAACAAATATCATTGGTTCACTCAACCTCTGCTAGATTAAATAAGCTAACCAGTTGCAGGGTACCAAACCAATTTGCAATCATCAAGTGTAGTGCATACAGCCAACTATGGAACATATATATTCTGATTTTCTCCATTGACCGAAACTAACACTGTTCTTCCTCAGTTATATTATCTACTAGGCTTAACCAACTATCAGATTTGACAAACCAGGAGCTACAAATACATGAACACTGACACGACAAAATGAAATGAGCAATCTTCAAGAAGTAGGAACATGATGGAAACTTACTCGCTGATCGCCTCGTAGACCGACCCAAACGAGCCGCTCCCGATGTGCCCTCCCTTGAGCCAGGACGTGATGGTCCTCCTGAACCGCCTATGCGGCGACGGCGAGACCAGATGCTCAGTGTCAGCTGAAGTGGACTCTGCAACGACGACAGCCAGGGCACCACCCGTAGTCTCCCTTGTCGCCTCCACAACCACCTCCCTTCTCCAATCCTTTCGTGATGTTTCTACTTTGGCCGGTTTGTTAATCCCCGTCCGTTCGCCTGCATTCTCCGTCTTGGACGCAGCAGTGACCACCTCTCGTGTGCTAGTGGAGGTGTCCACTGTCTCCTGTTGGAACAATCTGCTCTTCGGTTCAGCTCCCGGTCGAGGTTGATACGTTCGCGCGGAGAATTGATGTGTGATTTCGATTGGACCGATTCGGTGGCCAACACGGGTTCTTCGCGTCCTGAGATTTCTGGAGTACCCGAGGGCGAGACGGAGGAGGACGAAGCTTGGGCTCTAGGGGAGGAGGAGTCGTCCTGGAGCGAGGCGCGGCGGCGTGCGGTGTTGGCGGCGGCGTAGACGGCGGGCGGGATGGCGAAGTCCTCGGGGCCGGGGAGGCCGAGCTTGCGGAAGAGCTCGGCGACCTCCTCCGCGCCGCCCTGGCCGTTACCTTCTGTTCGCCTGCATTCTCCGGCTTGGACGCAGCTCCTGTGGTAGAGGTTTCCACTATCTCCTGTTGGACCAATCTGCTCTTCGATTCAGCTCCCGATCGAGGTTGTTGATACGTTCGTGCGGAGACTGGTTGTGTAATCTTCGATTGGACCAATTCGGTGGCCAACACAGCTTCTTCCCCTTGTGCGGATGTCTGTAGCCTGGTCGCCACGACGACGTCGCGTCCTGAGATTTCTGGGGGTGAGGATGAGGAGGAGGAAGACGCTCTAGGGGACGAGTCGTCGTCGAGCGAGGCGCGGCGGCGTGCGGCGTTGGCGGCAGCGTAGACGGCGGGCGGGATGGCGAAGTCCTCGGGGCCGGAGAGGCCGAGCTGGCGGAAGAGCTCGGCGACCTCCTCCGCGCCGCCCCGGCCGCCGCTGATGCGGAAACTGGTCTGCGACGCGTACCTGCCGGCGGCGCCAGAGGCCGCGAGGCCGTCCTCGTTGTCGCCGCCGTCGTCCGCGGAGTAGGAGGCGTTCCGCATGGCGTTGGTGCGCGCCAGCTGCCGCCGCCGCGGCGTGCCCATGGGCGGCGAGTGGCGGGGTCCGGCGGTGGGTGGTACGAGCTTGCGTGGAGGGAGCGGGCGAAGGGAAGGGGAGGGGAGGAAGCGAGCGAGCGAGCGAGCTAGAGACCGAGACGCGTCCGCGCCGGGCGTGAGTGGGGTTTGACCTGGGATATGCGACGGCGACGCCGACCGGAGGCAGGCAGCAGTGTGCCTCTGACCTGGCGCTCGTGGTAACTATGACGGCAACTGGAGAGGGTTGGACTTGGCAGCGGGTGCCGGCGCGGCGATCGGATTGGGTGACGCCGGGCAGACGCGGCGGTGGGTGGAGAGCAGGTCAACGGAACGCAGAGGACAACAGAGCACCGGCCGGTGCAAGATGTGACGAACACACTGACCGTGGCCATCCGGTCAGCGAAAGCACTGTCCATGGTCAAAGATGGATGTTTCGTCCAAGACAAAATTCGCGTGTCTCTCTCCTTCACCAACGAAGACGACGGCTTTCATGCCTGGAGCCAAACGGTGATCTGCCTGTCGATCTCCCTGCTGCTGTACCCAACCTGTCTGGTTTTTTTCTGGTCTCGTTCTCTCGGTTGGTCACCATCGTCGATCGAGAAACCAAGCGTAACTAACACAGTGCGCATAGTTAGACCGACTTGACCAAAGATGTAGGATCGACTACAATAGTGAAATGCACTAATGGTGCATGAGCTCATGACGAATGAACACTTCAGTCTATCAACATCGATCGAAGCAACGCTTGCTATGCGTATTACAAAGAAACCTTAGTGTATCAACTCAGCACCACAATCTAGTCTAAGTGATATACAAATTGGTGAATGATAATATGAGTCTCTGTATATGTTATAGTACATATGTATCTTATGAGCATTCATCACTTTGCTCGGAGATACTAAAGGCAGGAAAGAAACATACTCCACCGATGACGAACAGATCTACAACTCGGCAGAGCGTTGCATGATAAGAAGGTACTACACAAAATACATGACTGGATCATTTCCCGTCCAACAAGTTGATTATGGATTCCATTACAACGACATCAAGCCGAGAACTTCTAGAAGATTGGATGAGACTATTTCCCAATGTCGCTCATTCCCAACATTTTGATCCGAACTAACCTATAAAGAAGACTTCTTGTGTCTCCGGACATGCAAACGGACATTGCTTTCTCCTAGGTGAATGTCTAATTGCTTGTAGGTTTATATCGTGCCCTCTCTTCGCACCGAAATATCCAACAACTGGTGGTCACCATAGTTATATACAAGTGATAGGAAAAAAAATTGTTGAAAAAGTGATAGACAATTTATGTACCCACAAATTGTTTGGGGATGCTTCAGTACAACAAATCCTTCAGCTGTTTGGGGATGCTTCAGGACTGCGCACAAATTTTCAGAAATGTGTGGCTTTCCCTATAAGTTGTTCTGGCATGGATGTTGGGCCAGCACTTGCAGCTTTTGGAGGTACAATTGGTGTTTTCCCTTGTAAGTATCTTGGTCTGCCTCTCGGGATTAAAAAGCCCAAGAGAGCTGAGCTGCAGCCTATTCTCGACAGTATTGCCAGCGCTCTGAAAGGCTGGAAGGGCAAACTCATGGACAGATCGGCTAGGCTTAGGCTTGTGAATTCTGTAATCACGGCCAAAGCCACTTATCATCTAACCGCGTTCCCAGCTGACAAGTGGTTCATCAAGAAGATAGATAAGCTGCGGCGAGGTTTTGTGTGGAGTGGTGAGGAGGAGGCGAAGGGTGGCCATTGTCTGGTCAATTGGAGGCGAGTTTGCGCCCCTCTTAAATTTGGTGGTTTGGGTATCAAAGATATTTCAGCTTTTGGCAGATCCCTTCGAATCCGGTGGCTTTGGCATAACTGGGACAGCCAGCCTCGGCCTTGGGAAGGGATGGCAGTGCCCTGCGATGTCTCTGACCGCGCCCTGTTTGCGGCTTGCACCAAGATCTCTGTAGGCTGTGGGGATAAAACCGGTTCTGGACTGATAGGTGGATCGACGGGGTTGCACCGGCGACCTTGGCACCAACTCTTTTCAAGTTGGCCTCTCGCAAAAACCTCCTAGTCAAGGATGCTCTTTTGAATGGAAGATGGATGCGTGGGCTTCAAAACATCAGTTGTCCAATGATTTGGAGCTGTTTGTCATGCTTTGGCATAGGATTCAGATGGTGCAACTTACTGACCAATCTGACACGGTGGTCTGGAACCTGACTGCTAATAAGAAATACTCGGCAAGGTCAGCGTATGAAGCCCAGTTTGTTGGCAGACTTGAGTTGCCGGACTTGTGTAAGGTCTGGAAGTTGAAAGCCGAGGAGAAGGTTCGATTTTTCATCTGGCTCCTACTTCAGGACAGATTATGGACCGCAGATAGGCTGCAGAGAAGAGGTTGGGATCACGACGACCGATGTTACCTGTGCGACCAAACGCTTGAGACTGCGCAGCACCTGGCCCTCAACTGCGTTTTCTCCAAACAAGTGTGGCATGAATTTGCGAGTTCTGAGCAGAGAGTCACCCACATTGCCGCCTCTTCGGACAGCCTGCAAGGGTGGTGGACGCTTCTGAATCAAGGGCGGCAGGCAGAGGTTTCCGTGCAGAGTACGGTCTCTGTGTATGTGATCTGGAACCTTTGGAACGAGCGAAATCGGCGCATTTTCCAGAAGGTGGAGTTGCAGCCAAGGGCTGTTGCTGCAATGATCAATCATGACGTCGCCAGGTTCCGGCTGGCGCATAGGCGGGTTTAGAGCTTTCTCTTTATGGGTTTTTTTGTCCAGTTTTTCCTTCCGTGTATCCCAGCAAGGCTGGGACTGTAAAACTTTGTTAGTTCTCTCTTTTCCGTAATCTATAAAGTAAGGGCAGAGCTCCTGCCATTCAGTTCAAAAATTTATGTACCCACCCTCTCTTTGAAAGAGTCAAAATATGTGCCATGCTCTCATCATATCCAAGATCCCATCTGATGGAGGCAGGTTACTCCACCATAGTTATATAGGACAACAAGTTAGTGTGCACGAGACAACAATAAATGCATTGTATTTTGGGAAATTCGCTTTGGCACCAGGGTGCATATGCACCCGGTACTTGAAAAACATATTTGAAAATGTCAAAAAAATCAGAAATAAAATTTCGCGGATACATCTTCATATTCTATGTGTTTACAAAGTCGTTTCACCAAAATCCGATATATTTTGTGCCTTGTATAAAAAAGACAAAAAAAAGTACCGTGAAAAGCCTTATTTTAGCACCAAATTTTGTCTTTTTTATACGAGCCACAAAAAATGTCGGTTTTTTATGAAACGACTTTCAGATCTATGCGCGGACATTTTTTTCAAAATTTTTAACATTTCAAATTATGTGCAAAATGTATTTAAAATAAAGGGTGCATATGCACCCGGGAGCCAAAACGCCAACTTGTATTTTCCCGTTTCTTCGAATGAGTAGTGTATTTACATGAGTAGGAGAGTATATTCATTCACGATGATCGAGTAGGTTATATGGTCTTATAATATCAATCAATATGAGTAACAAGATGAGACATTACAAGTCATCACTAAAGAAGTAGCACCACAAAATCTTCATACATTAATGTTGACGGTTAATTAAGAGCAAACCACTGTATGTGACCTTGTGTTTTTTTTCATTCATGTCTTTCATGGCTAAAGCATGCATGCACATTTCAAATCAAGAAATTTTACGGAAATAATTAAGGTAACACATAACTGAAATTACTATATTTAATGTAAACTTCTCTACATGTTGATGTGTCCAATACATTGCATAGAGGGGCCAAATTTGTAATGCCACCAAGTTATGTAGTGCATACAATACTCCCTCCGCGGCGGCACACCTCTCTCCTTCACCAACGACGACGACGGTGTTCACACCTAGCTAGGTGGAGCCAAACGGTGATCTGCCTGTCGGTCTCCCTGCTGCTGTGCCCAACCTGTTTGGTCTTTTCTGGTCGCCTTCTCAGTTGGTTCCACGATTCATCACCATCGTCGATCGAGAAACCAAGCGTAAGTAATACTGGGCATAGTGAGGCCGGCTTGACCAACGTTGTATGATCGATTAAAACACACAATCTGTTTTTAAAGGGAAAATGAACTGTTGGTGCATGAACTCGTATTGAACGGACACTTCAGTCAATCAACATCGATCGAAGAAGAGCATGATGTGCGTATTCTAAAGAGACCTCAGAAATTGCACCCTTACCACAATGATTTGGTTTAGAGTTTTGAACGATAATACAATGTCTTTCTATATATGTCATAATATGTATTTATCATCATTCATGCTTTGCTCGGAGAACACCAAAGGTAGAAAAGCAACATAAGCGTGACCTCAAAATGATGTCTCGGTACTTAGGTGATTGCACCACCGCTGACTAGATAGAAATACATCCGCAACCCAATGGATGGTTGCAGGATAAGAAGGTATTGCCCAAAATACAACGGTGTATTCTATCCCGTCCGACAAGTTAATTATGGATTCCAATACCATTCCAAGAAGCCGAGAGACTCTATGAGATTCGATGAGACTATTTCCCAGCGCCGCTCATTCCTAACATTTTGATCCAAACTCACCTATAAATAGGGCTTCTTGTTTCTCTGGCCATGCAAACACGAGAAATGGTTCCTCCTAGGTGAACGCCTAATTGCTTGTGGGTTTATATTATGCTCTCTCTTCTCTTCGCACCCAAATATCCGACTACTAGTGGTCACCATAGTTTTATACAAGTGATAGGAACTATATAGTGAGAATTACAGGCCGAAAAGATCCGCTCGCTCGCCCTCCCGCGGGCGACGGGCGAGCTCTGCCGCTGCTCTCTCCTCGGCCCCCCTCCCCCTCCCTCTCCCCTGCCGCGCCGGCGTAGTTCGCCGGGCCTCTCCCGCGCGGGGCCGGCGGCGGCGGACGGCTTCTTCCCGGCGCGCGAAGGGGACGCGGGGGTCCCTGACGGCGACGGTGCTCCTCGGCTGGCGACGACCCGGCTCGGCGGCGTGAAATACCGCGTCCGGGTGACGTGCGGAGCGGCGCCGCGGCCGTTGGCCGCTGGGGAGACGCGGATGCTCGCACGCGGCCGGCTGTCTGCCGGAGGGCAGCCGGGACGCCCTGCTGGCCCAGATGGGCCTCACAGGGCCCAGATCTGGGCCTGGGCGGGCCGCGAGTAGGTGTGGTGGCGTCTTCTCCGGTGAACGACGAGCAAAGATTGGTGCTTGGGATGGCAGTATCAGCGGCACCCCTGCTGCAGTGCGGCGGCGGGACTTCACGGACCCATTCGGGCTCGGCCGGGCCAGTGAGGGCCTGGTTTGTCCTGCTGCTGCATCCGGTCGGCTACCGCCTTCCGGTGGTGGAGGTAGTTCCCTCCCGCGTGTCGATGTACTGCTGACCCTCGCCGACGTGTTTGCTTCTCTGTTTTCCGGCCTCGCGACGTGGGTCAAGGTGAGACGGCGAAGGTGGTTTCAAAACCGTGGTGGCGTGCGCTGGTGGGCGGCAAGCTTGGTGGAGCATCCGAAGTGCCCGGGGTGTGGTTTTTTGGAGGTCGGGAGAAATCCCTGCCGTCTCGGCACCGACGTGGTGACGTCTGCGGATGTCGCCTTCCTTCCTGAAGGGCGTCGGGAGTATCTCTTCCCCACCCTCGTTGCGGACCGGGGGAAACCCTAGGATGTGTCCGGGCAACAGCGTCGTGGTCGTCGTTTTCCTCCTTGGAGGTGTTGCTTGGTTCGCGGCGTTTCGGATCGCTGGATCGTGGTGGAAATTCTTTGGAGGGCGCAACGGTTGAGAGTCATCTCCGTTTTCGTCGAACCGTCGGTATCGGCTTTGTTTTCTCTTTCTCTTTCTTTTTGTTTCTCTTGGGCTTGATGTGTGCTGTTTCGCCCAGCAGTGGTTTCACAGTTGTATTGGTTGGTTGCTATATTAATATAGCGGGGCGAAAGCCTATTTCGAGGAGGATAGGAACTATATAGTAGAGAGACCCAATCTCTTTTAAAAGAGAAGTAGGTGAGCTCAAATATGTACCATGCTCTCTCATATCCAAGGGCCCATCTCATGGAAGCAGGTACTCCACCCCCACATGAGTCCTTAAAACCCACGACTGAGACAAATAACTACGTGGGTCACCACACACCAGTGGCTGAGAAAATAAAAATCTCATGGCGTGGGAAGTTTGGTTAGAGAGGAACACACGCGTGTTCGGACGCCACAATGCTTATCAACAAGATTAAAGATGAGGCGGTTGTGTGGTGCCGTGCGGGAGTCAAAGCGTTGTGTAATATTGTGTCGCGAGAATAGACGTTGTTTGTATTCAGCCTTGACCATACTTGGTCAAGGGGGCTTGTAACACACTCTAAAACTCTCTCTTAATTAATGAAAATGGAAATCTCTACCTTGTTTTTTTAAAAATATCTCATTGGGTAGATGTTTGGTCACGAAATCTCCCATCGCAAACACCTTTGCACTGAACAAAAGCAACAACTAGATAACAATGTAGGTCGATCGCACACTGCAACCACAGCTGGATCTTGATGCACACCACCTGATATTGTGCGCTCGACAGAGCTCTGAATGAGCTCTATTGGCAGGGCATCTGCATTCTACAGTAAGGCCCATGCAGTCGAGGGACCAGAGCCTAGCATACTAAGCCTGACTACCATCTCACAAACACCTGCGACAACGTATCCGACGGAGCCTCCCCTGCAAGCTACTCCATTTCCGGCATAGCCGAGGACCACTAGTCGCTCCACACATGATCTGAAAGTGGAGGATCCGTTTCAGTTTCACTAGTTACCAAGAGAGATGTCGGGATCCATTGTTACCAATACTAGATGACCCGTTGCGCATCCGCGCAACTGCCCGAATGCAGAGACTAAATTGTTTTCATAGGCTGTATTTGCCGGTGAAGATTAACTGTTGCCATATCATCTCTACGGAACTTAGCATATAATTAGATCAGAGAAATAGCCACCGAGAAGAACTTGAAAATGAAATTATGAGTCACTGAACCAGTAAATCATGTACACTGAGACAAATTGATACGCACCAGACATCCACATGCAACCAAGGAAACAGAATTTAGCATCTAATTAGATCAAAGAAATAAAGTACGTCAGTTCACAGCAATACAATTTTCTAACATATTTTCTAAGGTTTTACAAACCTATCTCTGTTAATCTTCTGCCTCAAGTTCATCGCCTCTGTTGAAGGCTGTCATGACTGACAACGGAACAATCTCTTCCTGAACTGAATTTAGTGTTGTCCTACAACCTGTTGGTGCTGCGTAGACAGTTATGATTGATGGAATGCTCCTTTTCTTCTCAGTCCAGACAATACTTACGTATTGGTTTATATCTGGCGATGACTTGGATGATTACCATCCTTGTCAAACATACAGAAAGGGCTAAGTAAGTCTTCAAGCACTGCTGAGCTATAAAACTCAGTAGGCATAGCTGTTGTGTTGATGGTAACTTTCTTTGACAGCGACTCGTTCACAGCATCTAAAGAGGTTGACCATGGAATCCAAGAGAAAGCTCGGAACAGATTTGAATATCTTTGTCTGTACCCACTATTGCTTGTAGCATCTGAGGCAAGGACACGCATGTGGATCGTGCTATGTATCCAGAAACACCGATTGACTGCACCACCAATCCTGAACTGCTGCATCGGGTCAGCGATTCCAGTCTTTCAGCAATATCGTCGACTGTTAGGTCAAGATCTATATATTTAGGTCTTAATACAACAGAGGAACGCAGTTCTGTGATTCGAGCTCCACGACATCAACATCTCTTAGGAAACAACAACCAACTCGATCACCTTGCACTGCAGTTGCAAAAGGAAATTCGTGTCGGAGTTTGAATTTTGGTATGGAGCGGGTAGATCCGTGCAATTCTGTGAATTTTGGTATGCACAACTACCGGCAGTAAGATCGCATTGTTGCCATAAACTCTATTTGTTTTGCTACCCACCATTTGATTGAAATTAATCCGTTTTTGGGCAGGTAACAAGCAGTCATTTTCAGTTCAATATGACACATTGCATTTTTTAAACAGATGGCACCACCAAAAAAATCCGGTCAAATACTTTAGTGCAAAGTAGGATCAGCACGATTAGTACTCTTTTCAATCAATTAATGACCCGTTGCGCCCTATGGCGCAAATGCCGAAAGTGAGATTGTATTTTAGACATAAATTTAATGTGTTTCGTATGTATATTGTTGTCCGTTTTTTAGATTTCGGCAACTCTCATGCCACTACCATCAATACCCCAGGGAGTCGGCCATTTGGGTTTTGCCAGTTCTTGGCCTTGTGTCCACCGTCGGGAATTTTCCAACGATTCCTCTTCGTATAAGTCACATTGTTTTTTCCCTTCTTATCCCGTGTCTGGTGCTGTCATGTCATGTCCCCGCCGTCAGCACGATCCAATATGTCCCCGTCACTGACCCGGTCTATACTAACCTAAGAACATGTATCAGTCTTTAATTTATTTTTGTACGAATAATCTATATGGTAATCATAATATGTATGTACCTTAAGTATAAGGCTTGAATGTATTAGTGTTTTGAATAATCATTTTGGCAATCATAATTTACATGTACATTAAATTTTCAGTTAACTTGTTTCAACTGTTTTAAGTCAAACGCACCATTGTTTTAAATTGGAATCCTATTATCTTAGACATACCTAGTTGACCCGACCGACAAAATAAGGTGGTCGTGTTTGGTTTTCTGGTAGGGGATTTCCTGAGAGGGGAACTACTGAAATATACATGTAGCTGGCGAAGCCACAAGGCATGTGTCGGCATAGGTGTTGATTTGTCGAGATAATTGATTCAGAGTACGTGTATGGTTTTCCGGTAGGGGATTTCCTGAAAGGGTAACTACTGGAACATTCATGTAGCTGGCGAAGCCAAGGCATGTGTTGGCATCGGTGTCAGTTTGCGAGATAATTGATCGTGGTACAGAGTAGAGTCAGGTAAGCGGTTGAATATGTCAATCCATCAGTATGGTTTGTATACAATAGGTAAGCGGTTGAATATATCGATCCATTGGCATGGTTCATATACATGGTCTGAAATTGCTACAGTATATATACATTATCCACTGACACAAATTGTATAGTCGGGACTTTCAAGCCAGAAGTTTTAGGTGCTTCGCATGAATGTGGCTTCAAAGGTTACACATCCCAAAATTCAACACAACGACTTAGAGCACCCCCATTATGTATGGCGTATCAGAAACATATACAGTAAATTGTTCAATAAATAAAATATTATTTACAATTAGCACTGTTAAAATGACGTGCACTTGTTAAGATATACATATGGCAGGAGCAACCCAAGCAACATGGCAGCCAGGCGACCCCAATATCATGCCACTACAATAAGACGGTCATGCTTTGTCGTAGTGCTCACCAATGTACATGCACTCAAAAAAACTGGGGTCTACACTCCAGGCACAGAAAGAAAGAGAAACAACAGAGAGCAAAGGAAGGAGAAGTCAAGAAAAGCACACCACTACCATAACACTACCACAAAGACATCAGCAGCATCAATCAAGAATCTATAGTCTGCCGATCACCCGAAACAAACGGGAGGCACCGGCATGTCTCGTTGTCAAGCTATCCTGTCTGCGAGGGTTAGCTATGCAACTCCGAGTTTGAGCCGCCACAAGATGAAGAATTCAGTAAGCGACCGCACCTACTCCTGGGCATTTATTTTCTAGCGCATCGAGTCTGAAAATAATTCTGCGGGCAATGAAGGTGGGCATTGCTCTTCAAGACAAGCTTGTACTGAAGCGAGAATGGTAGTAGAACAGCAATTAGCAATAGTGTAGCTAACTAATGAAAATGGGTGGCGAGTCCAGACTATTCGGTTACCTTAAGTTAACATTTTCTCTGATTGCAGGAAGGTTACTCCTAGGGCCAACCCCGAAAAGGCGGCGCAGCTCCTTCACAGAATCACACAACTCTGACGGCATATACTGCATGTAATGGGCAAGGGTGGAATTATCCTTCCAGTTTACAATTAGAAGGATGTGTTAGCTCAAGCAAGAATATGTCTGGGCTCTTGGCAACACATGGATGCTTTGTTGGCTGCAGTATGCACCTTGACAAGAAAATAGCTGAGGCCACTACTAATGAAGGAGGGTATGCAATTAGACTATACTGAAGCAGTGATAACTCAGCTACATAATTACTTAATTAGCTAGGAACTCAAGATGCAAAGGTACAAAATATGCGACCTACGAACTGAGATAAGCAACCAGAAGCTGTTCAAGAGATTAATACCTCATCAAAGATTTGCGCAATCCAAACAAATCTCCTATTGTAGGCAAGAAACAGAGCTAGTGGAATTCGGTTAGTATAATCGCTTGAAATTTATTTTTTCATGAGTAAAAGCATCGTCAGAAAGCACTGGAGCTTCAAATGTAACATAGCGCTGACCTCATCCTTCAAGTATGTATTGTCCCAGATGTAGCAGAATTCTTCCACCTGGGGTGCACATGTCTCCTCATATTTACTGAAATTAAATGAGCAAAATTAGTATGCAAACTGATAAAATGAAAATAGAAGGTAAACGAAAATAAATAAAAATGAACTTGCTGGATCTTAATGCTGATTAAGCTATAAGCAAGCAAGCAACACCAAGTAGTTGCAGCCTTTGGCGATTGATCTGATGGACAGAAAGCTAACAGTCAATGTAGTTCACTATCAGATATAAGGTATCAGGAAGAACGAAGAAGACGATATTCTTCAAATAACAAGCACAAATGAATGCATAAATACAATTTAAAGAGGTCACCAGGCTTATGGCCAACAGTTTTTGTGCAGCAGAAAAGCTTAATTCCACAAGGAAATAAATTGCAATCTTCCAATAAAGTTTTGCTACAGCAGGGCACTTGTATTAACACTTTTCACAAGTTAAAGCGGGAAATAAATTGCGTTGAGTTGACTGCATGTTTTCCTAAGAAATGAAAACTTACAAGTATTATACCTTAGAGGTGCTAAAACGTGGAGTTCTCCATTTATTCTTTCACAAAGGGAAAGATATGAGGTCACTGTTGCTTGCTCTAGAATTAGTCATGTGTTCCCAGAGATCGGTAGACCTGGAACGTCTTCCTCGCCCAAGGCCGTGGACAGAACAGCTGACATCGGAACTCGGAAGGAGACACTCCTCGCCGGCAGCAACCAGCACGCCGACCACACACACCAACAACATGAGAGCCCAGCAGCCTACAGAAGGAAAAACAAATATTATTTACAGGAAACCAACAACCGAGTAACCCGAGCTCAAGAAGGAGAAAAAAGAAGAAAAAACAAGCAAAACGATGGCACGAAGAAACAACCGCCGCAACGGAAAGGCAGATGTCGCAAAAGAAATCATGATCATTTCTATCATCAAGCTACAGCACGAAGAAACCGTCGGTCGTAGCGAAAAAATTGACATCATGAAAGAAATCCCGACCAATACATCTCAGTGTCTTAAACTGAAAACAAGACAGAGCAATACATATCTCAGTGTCTTAAACTGGCAATAGAACTGTTTCTTTGTTGAATGTGCTACAACAGGAAAGACATAAAGCTGGACCAAATCATGTCATATAAAAGCATCTCTTTCTCCAATTTTCCATTTCAACTATAAATGATGATACATACCTTATGATCCTTATCAAGAATCCTTTTTACTTTGGTTCATCCACACTATAACATAACAAGTTAAGGAGAGCCAAACCGCACTACTCTTATTTCCATGAAGTAAGAAACTACCCTCAGCTCCACTGCTGCTCGAATCTCTGCTCCGACTCTCAAACCTCTCATCCCTGAAGAAAGCAAACCAAAATATCAACAAAAACTGCTAACTCCAGTGCCACATCACGTGATTTGTCCCTCTAAAACTCTTCCAATCGTGGTGAGTATGAGATGCCTACATACATAAGTATCCATATACATATGCATAATCCAGTGGTAGAATATGTCTGGCCTTACAGAAACACCATTCGTCTTAGCAAGCATCTCTACATGATACCAGCATACATATCTCACTCCTGAAGGGGACAGAGTAACCATCTACTTGCAATTTCCAATCCATTCTTCATAAATATTATACCACATGGCATACTAATGCGAAGGACCCGCTAGTAAGTTATTGATCATGAGTCATAGTGATTCTAAAACACACAGCACAATACGAAAACAAAACGAATCCAACGCAGCTAGCCACAAATAATAAGGAAACATGACAAAATTAATTAACTACCATGCTGCAATCGAATATAAACTCAAAGCCAGAACCAACGAGGTGTAGAGAGCAAGCTCACCAGGGTACGACGCGATGAAACAGATGTCTACTAATCAAATCATATTGAAGGGAGATGATTGTTGACCTGGGAGTTCAGTGGTAGAATATGTCTGGCCTTACAGAAACACCATTCGTAGCTGATATGACAATGTCATAAACGAACATGCATAATTAAGAGTTTCTTTTGTGAAGTAATATGATGTATGTTTATGAGTTCAACTTTATAAGCAAGAAATATTTTCAGATAATTGTAGCAAGGGATGGTGGACTGGATTGCTTTATTTTATCCAATCAGGAATACTGGAATAACATACGAATGAACTAAGGGCACCATGGCTGAAAAATACAATCTGGACACCAATTACACAAATCTGGACATTCGAAAGCTCTCACTTATCTTGGATTGTCCCAAAGCAACCAAAGCACTAAAAAAAGTTGAGAAAATATTCAGTTGCTAATAAGCATAACATAAATCATTGCATCTTTTTTTTTTGACTTGATAAATTATTGCATCTACCCTGTATGCGAAATGCCTAAACTACTGCTGCACTGCTCCCCAAAAGACATGTAATGGAATATAATTTATGTATCATATCGACAACCAAGATGGGATTAACTTTTTGCTTAGTACCAGATTTTAAGATACAAATACAGAAAACATAGAAAAGCCAGAAAGAGAACACGTGGCTATATATTATTCCATAAAGACGAAGGAACACTATGTCACAAATTCCTCCTTTGATTTTAATCTCTAGCTATACCTTGATGCTATTAGTGGTGTTATCAGTTCAGATGCAGCCATTAGTGGTCTCACCAAGAGCGTACACATGGAATCTGTTGAGCTCTTCCTTGAGTCCAGAGAGACTTCCTGTCACATTGATTGGGCCTAAACAACAAGCAACCAATCACGTCCAATGAACAAAAGAGGATAGAATTCAGAGGCTAGCACAGCATGTTGCATACTAACCATCTCTCTCTTGATGAAAAATACGGTGACACCCTCACTGCCGGAAAGCACAGCTACCGCCTTCACCACTGTCTATGTGTTCTGCAATCAAGACACAAGGCATGGCAAAACCAGTCAGCAGTGTTGCAACAAAAACATATCATAAAATTTTGTAATTAGTGTATAGAAATTTTAGATTTATGCTAGATACAACAACTGCAGCCCTTCACCCACAAACCATATGAATTTACCACAGACAGCAAAATTACCATAAAGAGCTTTCTGCTCAACTAACTTCTAGATTGAACAAATAGTAGTCAACATAAATCAGCAAAATAATAAATTTAGATATGCAAGAGTAAAAAAATGCAGGCAAAAAGAAACTTGAATCTTTATTGAATACAAGTATCTTCATCTCTGCTCAATCCAAATATCAAAAGTGTAAACAACCTGCTTGGATTTTTGTGGACAATATGGTGGAAAGGTCTAGCGCCTACTCACCTCGGCTCATCGCTGTCATCAGATAGAAGAAAGGCTTGGCTTAAACTCCGAGCTATGCGTCCTCTTCTGCCAGGAATTCCCTTCTTAATTGTTGCTTGCACCTCCTGCACTAAGGAGGCACAAATTAAAGGACAAAATCCATAAGGTTGAGCACGAATTAAACAGACCAAACCTAGAAAGAGAAAATGGGTACTGACCAACGAATCTGGAAACAATATTTTCATATGCAACTTAGACGAGCAAGAACAGAGAGATTGGGAGATGCTCACCTTGGGGTCATAGCCACCAGCCGATCTAGCCCTCAAACGAGTGCACGAGGTCGCATCCAGCGCGTGCTGCTCTGCGTTCACGCGTGGTCCTTCCCCAACGCCGTCGTGCTTGGGTGGTCCGTCCCCAACCTCTTGGTACCTGGGAGAGGACGCGGGACGGCGCAGCCACAAGCCCAGCTCGTGGTATTGTGGGCAGACGGTGCTAAGAGCCGGGCACCAGTCGACGGAGACGAGGACGCTCCATGGTGGCTCCTAGGCGACGACGCACTCACGGCGGGCCAGCAGCCTTTTCGAGCTCGTCGACGCCCGGCCGCCGCTGCCCTGCCGGGCCACCGCCGCTCTGGCCGGCCGCCGTGGTCCAGCCACCCGCCGCCTCCATGCCCAGGCGCATGCGGCACGGCTGCCTCTCCCAGCCTGCCCCGGCCGTCGCCCTGCCCGGCCACCCGCCGCCGCCATGCCCTGCCGCCTATCCCAGCCTGGCCGCGGATTTGCTGCCGCCGCCATCTCGTGGAGAAGAGAGAGAAGGAGGAGGAGAAAAGGAATGGGGAGAGAGACGCGAACGGGGATTGGCTAGGGTTTTCACCCCGGGCGCTGGTTTTCTGTCGCTGCGGGGCGTGGGAAAAAGGAGAGCGACGCGGACGAGCTGGCTCGCCCTCTGACTTGTTTACCCTGGACCCAGTGGTCATTGACTACATGACATGTTACTATTCACCCAAACGGGTGTAAAAAGTTTTCACCGCATCCAACGGCCACAGTTAGAACAGCAATGCGTTTTACCCTGTTCATCTCCCATCTGACGCACAGAAATCACTCGGAGGGGCAACCAGGGGCATATGGCGGGTACCCTCGGCTCCTTTATAGTAGTAATTGGACAAAGAATGGAGCCATGCGCCGATTCATTATCCAGCCAAGGGTCCTCGTCGCCTTGGACGCCCCCGGCATCCGCGGAGTAGGAGGAGCTCCTCATGGCGTTGGTGCGGGCGGCGTGCCCATAGGTGGTGGGGACGGGGTCCAATGGTGGTTTGGTACGAGCTCCGGCAGACTTGTGTGGAGGAAGCAAGAGACGGAGATGCATCCATGCATGTGTGGGGTTTGACCTTGGAGATGGGAGGGGTTGCGGTGACGGTGACGACGACCACAGTCCTCAGGCACTGTGCCTATGATCCGGCCCGGTTTCGCCGGGGAGGGGTGGTGATCGCTGTGCGCTAGACATATGAGAGGGTTTGCACTCGATCGGATGGCAGCGCACGATGCCAGCGATGGTGATCGGATTGGCGGTGCGGGTGACGCCGGGCAGACACAACGGTGGGTGGAGAGAAGTCCGTAGGCACCGGCCGGCGTAAGATGTGACTCATGTGACGAACACACTGTCCGTGGCCTCGTTCAGCGAAAGCACTTCCTATGGTCAAAGATGGATGTTTCGTCCAAGACGAAATTAGTCGACGACGTACGAAATTGGCGTGGCACACAAAATACTCCCGCCGCCGCAACCACGCCTGGATATCTCCTTCGCCGCCGCCGCCGCCGACGATAACTTTCGCGCCTAACTGTCTGGTCTTTTCGTGGTGCTGTACCCAGCTATATATGCAAGACCTGTCTGGTAATCCCTGGTCGCGTTCTCGGTTGGTTACACGATTCATCACCATCATCGATCGGGAAATCAAGCGTAACTACAATAGTGAGCATAGATGCCGACTTGTCCAACACTGCAGGATTGACTAAAATGGTGAAATGCACTACTGTGGTAAATGAACTCATCGTGAATGGACATCAGTCTATCTTTTTTTTTGAAACGAAGGCAAAAGTTTTGCCTTTTATATTGATAAAGTAGAAGCAAAACATGAAGGACAAGGCCTAAAAAGAAAGAAAAACAACTCCGTCCACGCCGGCCCCGAGGCCGCGCCCCACACGGGTCGACGACCAAGTTGCCCGAGCAACCATGGCCGACACCAAAACCCCTAAACGCAACACGTCGGAGGGGAGAATCTGGAGCCGCCGCTCCGACATCCACGCCGGCCCCAAAGCCGCGCTCCACACGGGTCGACGACCAAGACGCCCTAGCGACACAAACCGACACCAAACGACACTAGTAGAAAAACGAGTATTACAGTCCGTTGCTAGCAGCGGTTAGAGCAATTAAAAAAAATAAGCGAATACCATACGCTACACGTCAGCCGGTTATCTAAGATTAACCGCATCGAAAGAAAAAGCCGGCTGTGAAAAGGTTGTATTCGGGACGGGTAAAAGCGAAGCGTGGCTCCTATAATCTCGGCGACGGCTATGAAATAAACCCGCCCCTGATATTAGGAGGCCCGTAGCCGGCTTGTTTTTACGGCCCGTTTCGGAAAAAGTAAGCGGCGGCCTGTAAAAACAACAGCCTGTGGTTATATTAATTTCTTGACGGGTCGAATATATAAGTGGCTACGGTTAATCTCTCCCGAGCTGCGTTGGTCGCGGGACGCCCATTAATGTCCGGAGCATTTGAGCGTGGACCCTCCGATATTCAAATTATGCCTGTGTCACTGTCTGTCGCTGATATTCGGTAATTGCCTCTAATTTTCGCTGAATTATTCTAACTCGTCGTTTGTTTGACTCGTTAGTGACCGTTATCTCGTCGAGATATACACGGGCCCGGGCCGGCGCTGCTCGTCTCCTGCTTTGAACGTGGAGTTCCTGACCGCGGGCTACGGCTACCGCCACAACCCCGACCACCCCATGTATCAGCTCGAGATGTTAGCGTACGGTGCCCTCACCGTGCGCTTCGTCAACCAGCTGGACGCCCGCCTGCTCTACGGCCGCGGGTACTACTCCGGCTGCGAGCTGATATGCTTCACGCGCTGCAACCTCTTCACCAACTACGTCGACTACTTCCCCCGGGGACGCTTCATCCACATGCTGCGCTTCAACGACCCGGCACCACCGTCGGCGTCCCACCACGGGGACGAGCCCGGGGCGGCGGCTGCCTAGGTGCAACAGGCGATGGAGGCCCGGAGACACGGCGGAGGGCAGGAGGAGCTGCAGATGGCGCGCTACCAAGAGCGCGCCATTTCCAAGTTGTGTGTGTCTGTGTGTGTTTGTCTGTGTGTGTGTTTAATTACTTAGTCTAGCTAGTGAACTGAAAGTACACTTTCAGTTATTTTGTGTAACCTGTAAGCTCACTTTCAGTTATTTTGTGTAACCTGTAAGCTCCTATGCTAAATCAATGAAAAACCGCACCGCCTCCCGGGATAATCTTGTGTTTTTGCCTATCTTTGTCAAGCGCATGGGCGAAACACTGTTTTTTAACTTAACTTCCTTTGTTTTTTCATCAATGACCGTCAGTTCTAAGCTCAAACTCACGCGAGATTCAGAGTTGCAATTCTTAACTGAAAATAGCTAGCAGACTGTCTGCCAGGAAACACGAACGCTCCTGGTGCACACAACTAGTCAAACAGAGCTGTTGAGCTAGCCGTTTGAGTTCACTCCAGTGCCCATTTCCACACCATATCTTGCTCAATGATATCCAACCAAATCATTTCCACAGAGAGGCCATGGCAGCAGAGTACAAACGCTCGGTCCAAGCGGTCAATATCCGTGTCTACGTTCGGATCTAACGCACATATCTGGAGGGTACGGGAATTTCGTTTTGGCGGGGTACTTTTCGTCTTGGCACAATTCCCCCGCCCCCCACTCACTCACTCGACTTTGGCACTCTATCGCTCTCATTTGGAGCTCTCGCTCACACTTCAAGTTTTCGGCCCACTCCCTCTTCACCACAGCGTCGCCCTCACTCTCCCCTGTCACTGCGCCGCCCCTTCCCTTCCGCCGACCACCGCCGGCCATGTCGCCCCCACCCCCACCCCACTCCTCTCCCCTTCCCCGTCTCCTTCGAGCACGTGTTCCCCCTCTTCGCCGAGAATGGTAGGTGATTTTCCCGGATCTATGAACTACATTTGGGTGGATCTCACCGGATCTGTACTTATTTCTTTAGGCTCCTTGCCCAGTGTGCCTCAACATTGACGACCCGTGCACACTGAAGAAAAGACGAAGCTTATTCTTCATACTATCTATGCATCGGCAGTACCGAGATTCCATGGTATGTACTGTTCTTTGTTATTACTTATTAGATCATACATAAGTCATTCCTTTTGGCTCTCTTTTAGTGCGTTTTGTTTTAAAAATTTCCTGATGAAATTAGGTGTGTAAGAAATAATGTTCCTTTAGGATGACATTATAGTGTCACCATTTGAGATAATATTGGCTCAACATGTATGCTTCATCTTCACAACAGACATTGCTAAGAATATTGGTAAGATGAATCATTGATTAGCAACAACAGAATAATGACTTCTCTGTTTTTTTGCAGTATGTTCCTTGCTATGTTAGGGAACAGTTAAATGAAATGACTGGTGGCGTCATGAAAATTGTGACCCAACATGGCTTTCTTTATGAACTTGATTTTCACAAACAAGACGGACGCACACTGGTAACGGGTATAGAGTGGAACGAGATTATCGAGCACTACGGATTATACTATTACGATCGTATAACGGTGAATTTGGATGGTGACCATGAATTCTTCAGCTCTACTGTATTAGGCGCCAACCAAAAAGAGAAGATAATGATCAATAATCCAGGTTATGTTATATATATATATACATATATTCTCTATCAACAAAGTTAATTATCTGCTGATATATATATATATATATATATATATATATATATATATATATGTTGATATCACACTAACTTTCTTAATGTACGATGCAGAGCAACAAGTCAATGTGATTCGGTATCCGCTTGCCAAAGAAGGTAAAAAAAATAAACAACCATACATTTATCACTACTGTGTTGATGCTTCGTGCCATTACTTTTTCAGAATTAGAGCCAAAAGCAACAATGATATTAATTGGAAACGTGGTTGCATTGTTTCGTGCTGAATTTGCAGGACGGGACGACATCCTTAGAGCTTTGGAGAAACCTCCTTCATTGGCACTCTCTCGTACACAAGCTGCCAAGATTGTTGCTTTTGCAAGAAAGCACTATCATCGTATCGGCTCTCTTATTGTCCATCAGCTGACGGAGAAAAATATTGGTCGTAGTACACTTGTAAGTAATAACCTAAAACAATTTTGTAATTCACATATTTTAAATGTATATGCGACGTCACTAATTGTTATCTTCAAATTTGCAGAAGATTACAAGAGGATTTCAACAACAATTCAACATCCCCTCCTCAGGTCGACTCTCTTTGTTGATGGAACCAATCAACCTTGGCTTTGCAAAATGGTTCGAAGATGAAAGAGGTCGATTTTCCTTGGAGAAGGATAGCTAGAATAGATTTGCTCGCAGAGCTAGCATTCAAGTAGGATCGGTCATCATTCTATGCATCAGAAGGTTGAATGGTGACATAAATATGTGTTTCCAACGATTGGAAGATTAGAGCTAGCTATCTAGCTTTCGCAGGATTTATAAGTCCTAGTAGTATATATTAGGTTATATATCATATTAATTAGTAGTCCTTTATTTGTGAATAGTCATGATGTACTGCAATTAATGAAAGTAATTTGCTGTTTTAGTGTAAACATTTGGTGTCAAATAGCAGGCATGGTTGCCGGTGAATTGGACCTCCGGATATTCGTTTGAATCCCCAAATAATTCCGGTCCTTCCGGAGCGCCCTACTAATCCGAATAGGTCCGGCCCACCCGGCCGAGCCCAGCCATGGACGTCAAAAGCAACCTTCCGTACAAGCGCGGACCTTCGGAAAATGTACATGCAGCTTTTAAATAAAACCGACGCTGACGCCCGGAGGCTGTTGCTTTTTTTAGCCGACTCCCAATTATCTCGGGAAGTCCGAATAAACTCAGACAATCCGCCTTACTGGAGCCGGCCGAGAAACCAACCCGTCTCGAGCGCCTGCGGCGGCCGTTTGGTACAACCGTCTCCGGGTTCAGAGGCGGGTCATTTTAAAAACCGTCCGAGGAGCTAGTTTCCCAGTCGGACCTAAGAACCGGTTCCTCGCGGCTGGATTATCCTCAACTGTTGCTCCGAGTCGGATGGGAAAACTGGCTGAGGCCCATGGCCGGGATGCGGCTGTAATACTTGGATCTGTAGTAGTGCGACCTCGACGCAACATGGCGGAGGTGACCTCGACGCATCACAGCGGAGGCAAACCATCCGGAGCCGCCGCTTCGGCATCCACGCCAGCCCCAAGGCTGCGCTCCACACGAGACGACGACCAAGACGTCCAAACGACCAAAGTCGGCGTTCCACGGCCTCAACGCAGCACGGCGGAGGCGAAACCCGGAGCCGCCGCTCCGGCATCCACGCCGGCCCCAGGGCCGCGCACCCCCAAGCCGAAGGCGAGAACTCGCCGCCGCCAACCACCAGCTCTCCGCAGGTCCCGCTGGCCGGTGGAACATCCAAGGCAAGGCCTCAAGAGGCAAGCGCCGCCCTCGCCCGATCCCGCGAGGGATCTGGGGTTTCCCCGGAGAACCCGGCATGGGACGCGACACCACCACCTCGACGACGCCTTCAAGAAGGACGCGGCGTCCGAGGACGTCGCCCGTCGTCGGCCTGGCCGACAACCAAGGCGGGACTTTCGCACGGTGATGGGTTGCTGATGGCTACGTGTTGGTGAACCCCAAGAGGAAGGTTATGATGTAGACAGCAGAAGTTTTCCCTTGAATAATCTAACCAAGGTTATCAATCCAGTAGGACTTGACGATCTATCGGAAGGTTGTTGATGTTGACTCCCCCTGGCGCTAGGGAGCTTGCACCAACGTGCAATCTGCACAGACACAAACCAGAACTTTGCCCAACACGAAACAGAGAGGTTGTCAATCTCTCCGGTCTTGCAGAAACAAAGAGTTAAACGTATGGTGTGGAAAACAGCAGGAAACACAGCAAGTAACAGGAAACAGATGATTGCAGCAGGTTGTGTAAACAGTATGAGGAAATTGGACCAGGTCCACAGTTCACTAGTGGTGTCTCTCTCAGAACAGATAACTAGCATGTTGGGTAAACAAATTACAGCTGGGCAATTGACAAATAGAGAGGGCATAACAATGCAATACATGCCAAGATGTCTACTATAAAATCTAGTTGGGCATTACAACAAAGTACATAGACCGTTATTCCAACCGCATCTATGCCTAAATAATCCACCTTCAAGGCAGCATCCGCATCCTGTTCAGTATTAAGTTGCTAACAACAGATTATTGCATGAAGTAAAGTGTGTAATGTAATCAATACAAGTGCCCTTGGACACTGCACCAATGTTTTATCCCTAGTAGCAACAGCACATCTACCATCTTAGGCCTTTCTGTCACTGATCCAGATATCTAGAACTGAACCCACTATCGAGCATAAATACCCCCTCTTGGAGTCACAAGCATCTACTTGGCCAAAACATCTACTAGCAACGGAGAGCATGCAAGATCAAGAGCACATAGATAAACAACTTGAATAAACATGGTATCAATATTCATCGGATCCCAGCAAACACAACATCTAGCATTACAAAAAGATGATCTTGATCATGTTAGGCAGCTCACAAGATCTAAACATGGAGGTACAAGGTAGAGAGACAACCATCTAGATACTGCTATGGACCCGTAGTCCAGGGGTGGACTACTCACGCATCACTCCGGAGGCAGGCATGGTGATGTAGAGCCCTCCGGTGATGATCTCCCCTCCGGCAGGGTGCCGGGAAGAGCTCAGAACTCCTCCGATCTGAGATTGACGATGACGGCCGCGACGGAACTTTTCGTGGAATATGATCGACCGTAATAGGGTTTTCGCGTCGCGGAGAATATATAGGCGAAGAGGCGGTGTCGGTGGCCGAGGGGGGCCACCACGCCATAGGGGGGCGCGGGCCCACCCTGGGCCGCGCCCTAGTGTGGCGTGGCCCCCTGGTGGGTCTGCTCCGACTCCCCTTTGGACTCCGTGATCTCCTCGTGATATTATTGACGATGTCTTTTGTTTCGTCCAATTCCGAAAATATTTCCTTAATAGATTTTCTGAAACAAAAAACAGCAGAAAACAGGGAACTGGCACTGTGGCATCTTGTTAATAGGTTAGTCCCAGAAAATGCTTAAAAATGATATAAAGTGTAGCCAAAACATGTAGCAATTGATATAATATCAGCATGGAACATCAAAAATTATAATACGTTTGAGACGTATCAGTTGTACACCCGCAAGCCGCCCGACGAGGACCGGCCAGACCATCCACACGCGAGCCGCAACCACCACAGCACCTCACGCCAGGGCAGGCGGCACGCCGACATCGACCCAGTCGGGCCGCAGCTCCGGGGCCGCCCCCCCGGCTTCCTCTTCCCCGTCCACGCCCCTGCCGAAGCCAGGGCGCATCATCGTGGACGCCTCCACGACCGGCCCGCCGTCCTGGCCGCGCCAAAGCTTCGGCCCGTGAGACCCAGATGCGGCCCACGGGCACAACCAGACGAGCGCCGCCGCCGCCGCTGTCGCACGTCCCCCGGCCCCGTCCCGCGCGCACCGCCGTGCAGGAGCACGTCGCGCCGCCGCCGCGACGCCGGCGTCCCTGGCCCGCCGTCCTCACGGCCAGGCCCAGGCCCGCCCCCACCAGATCCGGGCGCGAGGGCCCCGGATCCTCCGCTGTGCCGTAGACCTATGGGTCCGGAGCCGCCGCTCCGGCCTGCCAACGCCGGCGACCCGCCATCGCCGCCCAGTCGGGTCCGGCGCCCGCCGCGCCATGGAGCAAGAAGGAGACCACCCCCGCCGCCAGTTGTTTGGCAGCGGGGAGGCCGCCACCGCCGCGGCGCGGAGGCCGACGGCGGCAGCGGCGAGGAACAGCGAGGAGGGGGTGGGGGGCGGCGGCGGCGCGGGGGTGCCCTCCGGTGTCGCCTGGGTGCGACACGGGAGGGGAGGGGGTCGGGGACTTGATATCACCGCAGTCCAATGGACATCAGTCTATCAACATCGATAAAAAAAAATGCAGGCTACGCGTATTCTAAAGAAACATTAGTCGATCAACCATAAATTGCACATTTACGCCATAATAATCTGGTTTAAGTCTGATACAAATTAGTCGAAAAGGTATACTTCAGGTATGGATTTTACTCCTACATGGCAGCCGCGTGTGCTACAAGACCGCACATGTTAGGACTTTCTTAGGATGATAATACGATGTCTTTGTATATGCCAATAGTTGTATCTTATCAGCATTCATCGCTTTGCTCGGAGCTACAAAAGGCAAAAACGTGACATACTCTACCAATGACGAGATAGAAATAGATCCGCTACCGTAAGGAATTCTTTCGCGTTGAACACGTTGATTATGAATCCGGTTACCAAAACATGATGCAGAGAGACTCTAGAAGATTGGATGAGTCTATTTCCCAGCGCTGCTCATTCCCAACATTTTGATCTAAACTAACATATAAAGAAGGCTTCTTGTTTCCGTCCATGCAAACCGAACTTGATTTCTCCTAGGTGAATGTTTAATTGCTTGTAGGTGTACATCGTGCCCCCTCTTCGCACTGGCGGTCACCATAGTTATATACAAGTGATGGAAAAAATTGTTTAGGAAGTGATAGAAAAATGATGTACCCACTCTCTCTTTGAAAGAGAAGTAGGTGACACAAAAAGGTGCCATCTCATGGAGGGAGATACTCAACCATAGTTATATAGGACAACAAGTTAGTGAGCATGACACACAAATGTGCATTGTATTTTCCCATTTCTTGGAATGAGTAGGATAGTATATTCATTCACGGTGAGTAGGTGTATATGTTCTTATGATATCAATCAATATGAGACATTACAAGTCATCACTAAGGAAGTAGCACCAAAAAATCTTCATAAATTACGGTTAATTAAGAGCCAACCAATGTATGTGATGCTGTGTTTTTGTCAATTCTGTCTTTCTTGGCTAAAGCATGCATGCACGTTCCAAATCAAGAAAACTTTATAGGAAGATTAAGGTAACACATAACTTAAATTACTACTCCCAGCGTCCCAATAAGACACCCCTAATTTTTGCTGGTCAACGATGTTCAACTTTGACCATTATTTATTCGTAAAATATGTCCACAAAATTAGTGTAAAATTACAGAAAAGAAAAGAATTTTGCAAGACTAATCCAACGATACCATTTATATATTCTCAATCCGTCTATTTAGTATATATTAATGGTCAAAGTTGAGTATTAAATACCAGCATAAAAATAGTGTGCCTTATATTTTGGGACGGAAGGAGTAGATTTTATCGTAAACTTCTGTACATGTTGATGTGTCCAGAATATTGCATAGAGGGCCAAACTGAAATACCACCAAGTTATTTAGTGCATACATTAATTCCTTGATAGTTGGTACAAATCCGTAAGCCCAGGTCGGCTTTCATTCGTCGGTCTCCACGTGACCAGCAGAGTCAGTTCAGATGATAGTTTGTATGTGTGATGTTGCATATAGCGATGGAAATGTTCACCAAGGCATGTTCTATCTTCCATGGCATTTCCTCCACCAGTTCAACAGTTTATCGCCGTTGTTGACAAACCAAGCGACAATACATAAACATGAGTTTACAAAAAAATAAATCATAAAGTACTTTAAAGTAACTTTGCATGAAAATGCAACTAAATAATATTTTGTGCAATGTGTATCAAATCAAATACATTCCAACATAACCGAATAATTTTTATAATTACAAAGTTAAAAGGCCCCAACGGTGATGTGCCTGTCGGTCTCTTCTGGTCGCCTTGTCAGTTGGTTCGAGGATTCATCACCATTGTCAATCGAGAAAACCAAGCCTAAGTAATACTAGTGGGCATAGTGAGACCGACTTGACCAACACTGTATGATTGAATACAATAGTGAAATGCACGAATGGTGCATGAGCTCATAGCGAATGAACAGATTCAGTCTATCAACATCGATCGAAGAAACACATGCTATGTGTATTCCAAAGAAACCTTAGTGTACCAACTCAGAATTGCAATCTTAGCACCATAATCTAGTCTAAGTGATATACAAGTTGGTGAATGATAATATGATGTCTCTGTATATACCATAGTACATATGTATGTTATCAGCATTCATCACTTTGCTCGGAGATACTAAAGGCAGGAAAGAAACATACTCCACCGATGGCGAACAGATAAACAACTTGGCGGATGGTTGCATGATAAGAAGGTATTGCACAAAATACAACATTGAATCCTTTCTCGTGCTACAAGTTGATTATGGATCCTAGCACAAGAACTGAAAGCCGAGAGCCTCTAGAAAATTCGCTGAGAGTATTTCCCAATGCTGCTCATTTCTAACATTTTGATCCAAACTAATCTTTAAAGAAGGTTTCGTGTTTCTCTGGCCATGCAAGCACCGACAAATGCTTTCTCCTAGGTAAATGTCTAATGGCTTGCAGTAGTATATCATGCTCTCTCTTTTCTTCGCGCCCAAATATCCAACTACTGGTCGTCACCATAGCTATATACAAGTGAAAGGAAATGTATGGACCCACTCTCTTTGAAAGAGAAGTAGGTGAGCTCAAATATGTACCGTCCTCTCATCATATCCAAGGTGCCATCTGCTGGAGGTAGCTACGCCACCATAGTTACATAGGACAACAAGTTGGTGTGCATAACACAACAATGTGCATTATGTTTACCCATGTCTCCGAGTAGGGTATTTACACAAGTAGGGGAATATTCATTCACGATTAGTAGGTGTATATGATCTTAAGATAGAATTAATTTGAGTAATTAGATTGGACATGGTCATCACTAAAGAAGTACCACAACAGGTCAATAAAACTTTACCCCACACACATATAACTGAAATTACTATATTTTTTAATAAACTATTGTACTTGTTGATGTGTCCCAAAATATTATATAGGGGGCATATCGAATGCCACCAACTTATGCATACTCAAATGCATAAATTCAGTTTTTAGTGAAAACGATGAAATATGGTCCAACACATTTATATACAACTAGTGCATTAAAAATATGTATCAGGAGGCATCTGGAGATATCCCATGGGGTACAATACTTTCACCCTAACCACATGTCTCTCGTTCATTGACACAACGACCTTTATTAATTGGCTACGTGCCATCATCGGAGTCTGATCCAGATGGTAGTCTACATGTTTGTCCTCTGATGTTGCATATAATGATGCCAATGGTCACCAATACATGTTCGATCTTCGTAGTTACGCCCTCTGCCATTTCGACAATTCATTGTCAGCGTTGTCGAGAAACCAAGCGACAATACTCAGCATAGCGAAGCCGATTCTGTAAACATGCATTCACAAGAACTGAGTTTTAATGTAACTTTGCATGAAAATGCAAGTAAATGATATGTTGTGTAAATGTGTACCGAACACTACAGTACATTCCAGCATAACTGAATAATTTTTTAATTGCAGAGTTAATAGGCCCTAAAACGCAAAGACCAGTTTAGGCTCTCGAACTCATATGTTGTTGTTTGAGTACAAAATTCGAAAAACAAATATAGACACTTTATAAAAATCTGGAAAAAAACCCGGAGATAAACACGTCCAAGTGTTCTACATATCCGCAAAATTTCGTAAGGAAATGAATTTTTTGCGCTCTGTGAAAAAAATGATATCACTACAAGATATATGGAAATGATATTTTGTAGATCATGAGTTATGCAAGACTTGATCTGAATGTCTCATCTAAACATAGATGTCGCCTGACACAAATGCAGCATATGCATAGTGCTGAGTAGAACAATGATAATGAAGAGTGGATAGGTTGCCCGTAATACTTGCTAACTCTAGGGACCATTTTCTGATGCCACTCAGTCCGAGTGTGTAGTTCAAATAGCTGTCACAGAAGATATTGTTTCTTAGAGTATGCAAAGGGAATGCGTGCTTAGGTCTTGGGTGCTCCCTTCACATCCATGTATATAGAGAGATGACACACATAAGAATACGTGCACACACCTGCCTCTTTGAATGAGAAGTAGGAGTGCTCAAATATGATCTTACGATTATGGGTACAAGAAAGTGGGTGAGACATTACAACTATAATTATTAAGGAGTAACCTCGTAAGTAAAGCATGCATTGTCATCCAGAAAAATAGCAACGCTTGCATTGAGCATTTCTAATCGGCCAAAAGAGTTTACTCTTGTTGGTATTTGGGGAGGGAAACAGAGCTGCATAAAAATGACATAGAACTTGCATCTCATGTTAAAGCATCTGCATGCCATCTGAAAGTGCTAATCTACACATTATTGTCGCAATTGTAGCCAACTATCCACACGCAACTTTCCCATTACTTTATCCAGATCGATCCACCATAAATATCCTCCATGTTGGTACCAAGATTCATCTCACTGTATTAATTAGCAAACCTTCTGTTTCGCAAAAAAAATATAGAAACAATCTCTTTAGTCATTTTAAAGCTGGATTTGCAATAACAATTGTTTTGCTAGCACTAATTCATTGTATGATCTTACTCTTAAACTAGCAAATATGGCCGTGAATTGCTACGGTTTGATTTTTTTGAATTTTGTTTATGTCAGGGAGAATTTAGTATAAGCTCAATCTTCATTTTGTTCTATTTGGCCAATTTAGAATTGACGTTGTCTGAACCATTAAGTGCAAAGTTGATAAAACCGCATCCATGTCCTCGAGCTGCGCCTCCTTCAGAAAAGTTTTGGCCTACGGTCATGTCGTATATCTTAATTCCACTCGATGGTTTTCCCTGTCGACGTGCCCCTCGAACATTATCGTGACACTAACATACACGACCCGTGGTGTACCGTGACCTTGTACTCAAACGACTTGCCTATCCACTGCGCCGGGGGTGGGGTAGGGGGGGAGGGGGATAAAGGAAGTCTAGTATATATTAAGACTTACTTAGTATAGCCTAGAGTTCTATGAAAAATTCCTGCTGCAAAGCGCGGGGTTGTAAGGACCCTGATAGAAACATGAGTGCTTCAGATCTGTGGAGGTGCTGTTACAGCATATGCATCAACAAGTTCGTCCAAGACTAATGTTTAGATCAGTCTAGGATTGACACTGATGAACGCGACGTGAACGACATGGAGTGGGTGTATAGCTTGGCCTTGCCGAAAGCGCTTGTCATGGTGTTGGTTTGATCATTAATCTCTGCATATATGCTTAGTTGTTTGACGTTGATTTGTCCGTACTCGATACTCTTCGCTGGAGAAGGTATGTTTCATCCTTCATGCAATTTTTTAAGAAAAAGGGTCACGCTGCCTTTTCCATGCATGTGGTTTCCACGCCATGGCTCCTCACGGATCTGGTCAGCTTCGTGTTCGGAGTAGCCCTACGTGAAAATCGAGCCGACTATAATCATGGCAGATGATGGTTGCGTCTATGCGTCGGGCGTCGTTGTCTTATTGAAGACATCGTCATTACCGTTCTCGTCCCTTCGCTGGGCTTCTCTGGGGAAAACCTAAATCTGGCTCTCCCAAATTGAACGATAACAACACTCGGCGCCATCCCTCCCGGGAGGATCTGGAGTGGCATGGCATCTACCGCATTGATTACTGCAGGTGTCGGCAACATGGCGTAGCAGGGTTTCGGCAGCGGACGTGTCATGGACACGCGCACGGCGGTGGCGCTATCGGGCGTCGACGACGGGCCTAACAATATTAATGCATTGATCATTGCTGTGAAAACGTGTCGGCAGAAGACAACGCCAGCGACTTTCTGGAGCGTCATGCGGTACAGTGCTGAAAGTTTGTTGACCAGTTTGTGCTCCTGACTTCCGTTGGGCGGATAGTTGAGGCTGATTTAGATGGTGCCCTTCAGCTATGTGGAAAAAACTTGTGGTTCTGATGCACAGTTGTAGTGCTTCTTTCAAGGTAGCTTCTATACTCCAAATACACCGGTGCGCATACATACAATAGGTTCAGACAAATGGTAAGTTTCTGCCCGAATCATGCTGAATTTGGTCAAGTTAAACAGGGAAGAAAAGAATACTAAAAGCACAACCTAACCAAGTATTTGCCAAAAACAAAACCTAGCCCAAATTAATTATTGCCACCATAGCTTATGGTAGGCAGATACGGTGAGAGTTTTCAGAGCATGGAACTTGGCACATTTTGGCACTCAAAGAAATGAAACCAAACATCCCATTCGAGTAAAGCACAGTAACGTGGGCCGTCACCATCCCGCCAGAGCTTGTCATGCAGTTATACATGGAACCACAGCCGTACTGCACTCCCACCAGACACTGGTTGCCTACTTGCCTTCCTGCACATTCCGCCATTATGCACATTCATTAGATGGGATAAAAAATCCATATGCAGTACACCGTAGAAGAACATCTACTGAATATCTCACGAATTTGATCAGTAGAAGATCAGACGGAGTCCTACTACACTACGTGTTCATATGTTAAAGGCTTATAGTAGATAAAACCTAAGTAAGAACCTGTAGTGCAAGGCAAAAGAGGAGCAACATAGCCAATTCGTATTTAATCTTAGTGAGTGCCGATAACAACCGTGACACACAGATCATCAGAATCAGTAGACATGGAAGGTTAGCATTGAGTTTATGCAATATCGAACATGCTACACACCTCCAATTTGCACTTAGCTTCAGCTTCAAATGTCTTGCACAATATCTCATAGCTTTTACTAATCCCAATCTGCGAAAACTGAAGGGGTCAAGAACATACAGATATCTTGTTCTTATCGAGATTAGTTTCTGTGCAAAGTAATACCAGCAGATCCACTCGTGATGGTGAGGAACTGGATATTACATATCTGCGAGACAAAATAATTAAATTCCAATGTTGCAACAGAACTGACATAGAAACCATAAAATTAACCAACAACCAGAAGGTACACCCATTCGGTGCACACAAAAAGAAAGCCGTTGGCACAAAAACTCAGATTTACCACTGTACCTCAAATTATTGTAGAAAGCCATAGCCTCCGTATTAGCCTTTTGAACTGTTAGCATCACAGCTGCCATTTGGCTCTGCATATACATGTGTATTCTGGATGAATTTTATGATCATACTAGCCAAGATGTCATCATAATTGCAATCGGGCAAAAAAAAAACATTCATAAACCCCAGAAGAACTGCCATGACATCCTATATCTCAACATAATATTCAGAAGAATAGAATAATAAACTACAGGCGCTTAAGAAGATAGATCACCTTGCGAGCTACAAGTTCAATCAACTGCATTAGAAACTTCCCCAAACCCTTCTTTTGGGCAGTAGACTCCAACTGTAGCTCATACACATAAACAACTGGGAAATCCTCTTCAAGAACAAACCTGTAGTGCACAAAACCAAGCAAGCAATCTCTGGCACATGCTCCATCTGTACATTCCACACCTGCATCTTGCTTGCTGGAATTTTCTGCAATGCAGTCATTTGCAGATTGCCAAACAAGGATATATTGTGCTTCTGGTGCAACCATTTCCCGGCGCTTAATTTTCTCTTCTGAAGGCCATTCTGATCCATAAGATCCCTCCATATTAACCTAAATTATTGTTTTACCAGTGTTACATTCAATAATCATGGGGAAGTAGCGGAACATACATATGAGAACATCCTGGACTGAGCACTAGAAGCAGGTAAGGCATGTGACCTTGAGAAGATTTTGGATGTACATCCTCGTTGGCAACGGAAGCTGATCGCCATGTGCAGACTTCAAGTACACCGAAATACCTAAATATCAAGAAAACTGAGCTCAAGGTGATCACTTCTCCCACAAAAAGATAATGCTAGGATCAAAGCAATAACCATTGTGCATTGAGTTCTCTTCTGTTGAGTTTCTAAAGCTACATCGAGTAAACACATAAAGTTGTCCTAAATCGGAACGTAACATCAGTAGCTAGTCCCCACGGTACTGAATAGTTTGACCAGAAAGACAGATGAAGGTACCATTTCTCTGGTATCTATGAAAAGCCGGGAATTGCGCCAGATGATCCTCCACAGCTAGAGCACTCCTTATAAGTTCATCGATTGCCTTCTTCCTCCCCAATATCTGTCGAAACGAATGAGATCTGCATTAGCCCATTTATATAACCATAAACCTCATCAGTTCTCTTCAACAACTTATGCCCTGAGTGAATGCTATTATCTTAAAAAACAAAGTAAGCAAGTGCTAACTGTGTCTCTAACCCATACACACACAAGAAAACATTGAAACCTAGAAACTAAACATCTAGGTGTTGCAACTTTTAGCATGCTTCAAAAGGATAACGAGCATGAGTCATGGGTTCATGGCCATGTGCTGAAGCTGGTACTACGCAGTGGATTAAATCTCCTATGCGTAACTAAACCTTGACGGCATACAACGAAGTCAAGAAATGAAGTCCTGCCGTAGGCAGTGGAAAGGGGCTGGGCGATACCCGCGAGTCGAATCAATATGATGGAAAGCGGGGAGGATAGAAATACGAGTACCTCCTTCTTACGCTGCTTCCTATCCACGCCGCCGCTGCTCCGGGGCTTCTTATTCTCCGCCGTCGCCATCGCCGCCTCCTTCCGTTGTCGGGTTGTAGCTGGCGGCTGGAGGGAGGGGATGTGCAAGGATGCATTTTTCAGCCATGGGCTTTATGGGCCTCGGTCAGTTATTTGGGCTTCAATGTTATTGTGGGCTACAAGTAAAACATTGCAGAGATCACTTCTTCTTCTACTGTCAATTAAGAAGCTAGCCAATGTTCATGGGACCCATGTCAGGAAGTGTTTATGTGTGCTCATGAGAAAGATCCGACAGAAGCTTCACAGGCTATGCAGAGTGTGAAAAGGCTAGCTGCAATCATGAAGCAAAGGTGCCTCCGGCAGCAGCGTGCTTCGGGCAGTAGAATCTTCGTGGCCCTCCAATGCCTCTATGTGAAATTAATCAGCTCCTAAAATCACCGATCCTACATCGACGTACAACTTTTTTACAAGATCTAAAGTGACTATTTTCTGGTGCCGCTCATTGCCAATTCGTACTCCAGTTAGACGAGCGTATGTCGGGAAAATGTGTTCTGTTACCCAAACAAACGTTTGCTCTTGTGTGATGTCTAAGTACATTCGTTCATGATATCTTTGCACTCAACTATTCAGCTGATGGAGGTAAGGTCGCCATACATAATATAGGTGGGAGTGTTCACAGAAGACATTTATTCTCAGAGAAAGTATAAGTTTTTTGTTTTTGGCTTCTCCGCATGCACAGGGTAAATTATACTAGAGACATGCTTTAAAGGAAAAGATATTCTTGCTATCACATAACTGCATTTTACTGTGTAGTACTCCAGATGACCTCTTCTAATGATTACTGCTCCCCCGTTTCAAATTACGTGTTGCAAAATTAGTAAATTTTATACTAAATTTGTGATAATTAATTTGGAATGGAGGGAGTATTAATTTTGGACTAGCTAAGTTCTTTGTGCTTTGACATGGAAAAACACAACATATAATACATAGAAATGACCAATAATTATCGAATTTCATAAAGCAAATCATCAAAATACTCTGACTCTACCCACAACTTCAGTCACTTACTCTGAGAAACAGTAAATCAATTAATACGGATGATAAATGAATAGGCAATGACAAAAGAATAAAGCAATGATTTAAATGCAGCATGACGTTTAAATAGATATGCATCCTAAAATAAGTAACACAATTAGAAAGTTGAGTTATAAAACTAGAAGTAGCCGGGCTCATAATCCAGCACGTCTAGGGGATCATCTGGAGCTTCATTATCACTGTCACCATCTCATCACACATCTCATCCTTGTGTTCACCGTCATCTTCATTGCCTAAACATAATGTTCAAGCATGACAAGACATCCACATCCGCAACCTCCTAATATTTTTCGGTGTTGTCACCATCACTATCATTTTGTACTTACACGATCCGAGCTCCTAACAAGTCGATCTCGAAACGCCAAGATCCCATGTTATTCCTCGTAGAATTTCATCATGTGTCGGGGTCTATATGAGGGTGATAATCTTCATTGTTTGGCGCTGGTGGTTTACAATGCCGCAACACCTTGTACACGACATCCTAACCTTGGAAGTTTTTTTTTGCATGGGTACATGAGATAATGAAATTGCTTGGCATGTTGACTAACAATATAGACACCCTCATAAACTAATTTGTTGTCTTGTCGAACTTCGACGAGCCCAATGTTCTCTCTCCGTCTAACTTGGTCCGGACTAAACCAATGGCATTTGAAGACAACGATCTCCAGAGGTTTACTCCGAGAGAAATGTAATTCATATTTTCTTAAAGTTTTCTACGGTACCCCAAGCACTCTGGTATTTGTTGTTTTTGATAGGTCTATGTGCGCTCGTACTTAGTAGTATGGAATCGACAACCATTGACGTCAAATTTCTCGAATGTGCCGACCTTAAATCAAAACTACCGTTAGCAACGTTTACCGAGGAAAACAAAAGGACCTATTTTCATATGTAAATCCAAAAGAGTACTTAAATTTTAAGTGATCTGGTTGGATATATTTTCACATTGTACCGCTGAAAATTCAGCAATATTTATAATGAGTTCAAGACGAAATCATGCATGGTTCTTACTACTAAATCATTTTTTGGGTGCATTTAGTTGTATAGGTTAGGATTTTCATGCTAGCTCAGGGTTCTTAGTCCTAAAATTTCCCCAATAATAACTAATAATAAGGTTGTGTGCATCATTTTAATTCAGAGGACGGGGTTTCCACCTCCCATTTCGGAAAAAAAACTAACAATGCTTTCAAAAAGTTTAAATATATACTTTACATTTAACTTATTTTACAAACGGAGGACTGGGACTAAGGTAGATGTTAATATGTGTAACTAGAGCAGATCGCTTTGCGCATTCTTTTATTATAATTGTTGTTGTTGGGGATATAAGTTACATGTGGTAAGACCGCCACATTAATCATATAAGCTTAAACACAATAACGTGAAATTGTTCCATCTTATAAGCTTATTGAATCAACTGGTGAGCTTTCAAATACATTCTACAAAGCAAACACTTTAAACTTGTGAAAAAGTAGCTGAAAAAGTAAGCTAGAAAAAGCCCAATTGTTACACATATAAAGAAACAGCGATGAAACACACAAACTCAGTGGTGCAGACGAAGGATTCAAATTTCAACAAAATCTCAATGAAATTTCCAAAATTTTGGTAATTTTGGTGAGTAGCGAAAAATAATTTTGGCGAAGGTTTTAGACTATATTGGTATTAAATAATAAGAAACCAGATCCGCGCCCCGAGGACTTGAAACTGGGTGTTGGGTTGTACCATTTCCCTAACGAGGTGAGCTGGACTCACTTCTTAACAATTGTTTAATTTGATAAAATATGAACGAATAAATAAAAAATATTCTCCGAAAAATCGTAACAAAAGAGTGGCAGACGTGGAGAGGCCCAAGCGAAATTTCCTTAACCCCACGTCGCTTTGTACAAGATACTGTGAATGAGAGAGATGAGCGGGTTTGGGGTGATCGATTCGCTGTGCTTGCACAGTTTGTCAATACTTCGAGGACACGGCTTTTCTCTCTTCGCCTCTGTAGAAGGAGGGGAGGCGATTTTTGGAAGCGACCTCGCCAGATCCACCCGTGCGGCCGCCGAGCCGTGGGATTCGCCTCCACCGCCGGCCGCTTCGGCGGCGGGTGGGTGGTGGATCCCCGGCTCCGGTCTGTATATAGGTAGGGTAGGGGGAGGTGGTCACCGGCGGAGCTCAGGAGGAGGAGCGGCTGGTGCGGAGTTTGGTGTCGGCGTGGGTTCCTCCGGCGAGGCTGTTCCTTCGGGTGCGGCGTCCCCGCGCGCGACTTGCGGGAGCTTGGGGCCCGGCGCGGCGCCCGAGCTCTTCGTCCTCCCGACGGATCCGTGCTGGCGACGGATCTGGCGGCTGGAATCCGGAGCAGGCCAGGCCCGGTGGCTGCCGTCTGCGTCGACGACGATGTCGGCCGTGGCAAAGCGGCGTGGAAGGGCCGGGGGGACGTCTGCCCCGCCCGTTCATCGACACAAGTTCCGCCGCGGCGCGGCGGTGGTGCTCGGCGGCGTCTCTCAAGGGCTTAAATGCGCCCAGGCTCTGGTAAGGTGGTGGATGCCGGTCTTCGTCTTCTTCGTCGACGGTGGTGCCGCGGATCCTCGTGCTTGCTCTGGATCATCCTCTTCGTTTTATTGCTTTTCTGTTGTTGTTCTTCGTACTGTGTACGTGGATTTGTGGGGAATATAAGAGGAAGTTTGGATGTGTCAAAAAAAAATACTTCGAGGACACCAGGAGCGACACAACGTAGATTGATCATGCGCCTCTCTTCTCAATCCAGCGGCTCATGTAGTCATGTGCCATGACTCTAGCGGGTGAACGGTTTGGATTGTTTCATAGGAAATATTCTCGTGACCAGTGGTGGATCCACTTGTAGCTTAGGGGTGTATAGGACACCGGGTAGAACAATTTTTTATAGTAACATTGCATTTTTTTTCACCACATATGCATCCGCAAAAAGATTGATTTTTCTCTTGGTGCACCAGTACGCATGGAGGAAGAAGACTTCTATCAGCCGCTCGAGCACCTATGCTCCAAGCTCTAGCTCCGCCGCTGCTCGTGACCCCATGAATTCACCATGTTGCCCCAAAACGGTCTGCTGCCCCAAAACGGACTACGGGAGAGCGGTACGATGCCGTGTGCCAGGAGCACACGGCGAAGACCCAAAAGCACACGGCGAAGACTTTACCGTGTGCTACACACGGCAAAGCACACACGGGGAAGATTTGCACGGCAAAGGATTCTTTGCCGTGTGTCGTATGTCGGGCGCACGGCAACGACGAAAGGTGGGACCCACATTGACTTGACGACGATGGACGGCGACCGGTTGTTCTTTGCCGTGTGCCCCATGTGGGCCCCTGGTGGCGGTTCTTTGCCGTGTGCCAGCGCACGGCAACGTCGTGTGCTCCTGGCTTGCCGTGGGTCCCAGTTGTCAACCTTTGCCGTGCTCTCCTTTTGGCACACGGTAAAGCCCTTACGTCTTTGCCGTGTGCTCGGTCGAACACACGGCAAAGTGGACACGTGTCGTCAGCCTGTACATCCTTGCGCCTGAGGTTCCAGGTTTTTGGTCATGCTTTGCCGTGTGCTGCACACGGGAAAGATGACCAAATTTTCCTGTTTTTTTAATTTTTCCTTAATTCCTGCATTTCAAAATTCCAGAAATTCCAGAACAATATATAGAGCATATATATACACAAAATATCACATATTGCACACAAAATATACAGAATTCACACAAAATATCACAAAGTGTCCTACTCGAGTCCGAATGTAGCACAACAACAAAATAAGGCCGCTCCGATTACATCATTGTAGCACAACAAAACAATGAGAATGCAACTCCGGAGCATCATGCCATCGCTGCCATCCGCTCCTAGCTCCAATCCATCTAAAACATGAGAAAAAGACACAAAGGCATGAGCTATCTTCTTTTACTCCATGTCATAGATAATTATTTTCCAAGATTGCTATCGTCTATCAAGACACAAAGGCATATCTTTTGCTACGAGGGTTTGAGCTAACTACCTGACGGCCTGCTGTAGGTGGCGGAGTAGTGTTTGCTGCTCCTTTTGCTCTCCTTCTGCTGCTCCTTCTGCTGCTCCGGGTGTCTGGGGCAAGGGCGATCCGTTCGAGGCCGCGGCAGAGGCAACCTACGGTAGTGTTAGATGGTTAGCACCGGTTAGAAGGACATGGTTAAAAGACATAAAAGCTTTGAACATGAGAACTTACGGTAGTGTTCGGAGAATGAATCACCAACGCTTGAAACTGTGCCATGTTGGGAACCATCATACCGTTGGCTTGGAACATATTCTGCATATTATTCTGCATATTAGTAAATGAAACAGTAGAGCACCATTGGTATCTTATGCGCATGAAACTCACCGCGAAGACCGCCATCTGTGCCCGCATCGCCTCCATCTCCTTCCTCGTCTGCTCGGCCTGCTGCCTCTGCTGCTCCTGTAGGGCTGCGTTCTGTGCTGCCATCTCCTCCATCGCCTGATCCAATGAAATGGTTTGCATTAGTTATAACGAAAACATGCAAATAACTAGAGGATGCATCGTTTTAATGAAACTAACCGCTTGTAGGTCACGTGCAGGCTCGTCGCGCCTCTGGATCTGCAGGCTGGAGCTCGTAGACCTAGCCCTCATGCTGGCTAGGCCCTCCATCCCGCGAGGGAAGGTGCTGGCTCCAAGAGCAGGCCGACCGTGCTTCAGTCCTTCTCCTGACGTCATGACCAGCACCGGGTCCAAGTCCCGGGAGCTCGGGTCAACGGTCTCCCCCTCCTTCGCCTTTACCGCATCATCGTACTTCTTCTTGCGATTGGCGGTGGGCAAGTTGTAAGAGGTGCTGGGAGTAGCGGGATCAAACGGCTTGGCCTTTTTGGCGGATGCCAGCTTGGCCAAAAAATATGCCTGGTACGTGTTAGGCTCTGGCACCTTATTGTGAGCCGCCTACAATTAAAAGTGACATGGTTAGAAGAGCATATCTTGTTCCACCTAATCAAGCATGCATAAAGATCTTGTGAAAAATAAACACTTACATATATCTTGGCGTACCCACGCACGGACTGGCTACCCTGGTGGTGCGTAGCCTTCACGGTCAACCGATTCGCCCTGCCGCTAGCGTTAATCGCCTTCCACTCGTCAGAGTCCCACCAAACCGACAGCCGCCTCCAGCATTCCGCGTGGGAGGCGCACCAGCTAGGCCTCACCTACATAAACGAGTATGTGGTTAGTATGCATGAAGAATACTCAAGTGTTAGCCATGTATGTATGTAAGGAATAACAAGAAGTAAACTTACCGAATTATACTCGTGAGCCTTGGGGTACTTATAAATGGCTTTGTCCCTTGTGCATCTCGACCCCTTGGCCGCCTCGATCCTGACGACAGCAGCGACACGCGCCTCGTAGATCATGTCCGTCACCTTCTTGACGCCCATCTTAATGAGGATATCCCTGCACTCGGCCTCCTTCCCCTCCTCGCATCTAAAGAACTCCTGCAATTAAGCACGACGAATGCGCAAGTTAGTTCATTCAATGAGATGTGCTAAACGAAATGTGGTTGCTGACTTACCCAGAAATCGTGGAGCACGGCCTCGTACTTAGAGCCGTGGGTGGTGTCAGAACGAAGCTTGTAGTCCTCCCACCGCGTAGCTGGCACGACGTCACCGGTTTTAGGGCGTGTCACCAACCCCGGGTAGTGGGTCTTCATCAGAGAGCCAAACACGTGCCCCATGTGCCGCCCTCCATCTTCATGCTTCTTGAACCTATTTGCAAAACCAGGAAACAAAAATATTAATTAGAATGTGTCGAGAGATTTAAGTTGCAAAATGTAATATAAATATTAGATAGAATGTGCATCTTACGTAGAGCCGTTTGGTTCAACCAAAGGCCGTTGTGCTAGCGGGACGTTCTTTGGGAGCGCTACCGGACCTCGCAGGTACACGTCACTAGTCACCTCCTCACCAGCCTCCTCCTCCTCAGCCTCGGAGCCATCAGCTGACGGGACCTCGTCCTCCCACCCATCCCTCTCCATCTCCTCCACCCTCTCCTCTCCTCGTCCCCCCTCACCCTCTGTCTCCTCCCCTCGCCCACCCCCCCTTCTCTTCCTCCTCGGAGGCCTACCCTCGGTCCCTCTCGAGGAACCGCCGCCTCGGGATCCTCCGCCTCTTTCCTCCTGTTCCCTCCTCTCCGCCGCCTGGATCACGGCGTTGAGGGGCTTCGTCGTGCCCCCTCTCCCTCTCTTCCCTGCTTTCCTCCCGCCCCCTCTACCTTTCAAGCTGCTTGAGCTGCCTCCTACCATGTTTCTGTGGCCTGCAATGACAAACATTAAACCGATTAGTACGAATGCAAAAGCAAATAAAATAAATAGAAAGCCTGCAAATCAAATAAAATAAGTGAAATAAATAGAAGCATACATATATTGGCAGCTACTCGTGTTAAATCATTACCCAAATGCACATGTACTAGCAGCTACTAGCACTTTTCAGAACTTGCATAAATCACACAGTACACATGCACACAATCATCATTTATGTTTACAAGTTATATAAACACAAAGCCACATGGTATCATAATAGTGAACCATTTACAAATTATATAATCTCTCCTGAAATGGACAAAGAGATCAAAACCTTGCATGTATTGTTCGACAAAGTGAAATAAATGAAGAGACAATATCTATCATTGTAGTTTAAGCAGTACATGATAATTAAGCAGTGGCAATTACATAGCAAGAAACTCATCCAGATGAAATGGGTATATGCATGAACCACATACCTAGTAAAAGGAAAAATAGCATGTCTAACTTGAACACTCGGGTGGTTGCCCTTTATTTAGGATAAACACTTGAATATTTAGAAGTAAAACTAAGACATTTTTCTCTTGCTATCATGGTTGTACACCTAGGTGGCCGTCTTTTATTTAGGATAAACAGGGCCACCCAAATGTTAGACATTTCTGTTACTAAATTGTAAAGCACATCCTCAAATGTCAACAGGGCCACCCAAAGCATAAAGGAAGCAAACAGAAGATTTAATCATTATTACTCATTTTTATCTCCTATTGTGCATAATAAGATGTATTGCATAATCTCTATGCATCTAATTGTGCATAATAAGATGTATTGCATAATTCCTATTGCATTCACCGAAAAGAAACAAAGTTGGATATTTGAGAGGCGGGGGAGAACAGAACGCACCTCGTCCTGAACCGGCGGAGCGGGGAGGCAGGGAGGCGGCGCGGTCGACGGCGAGCCTCGGGGGAGCAGCGCTAGGGCACTAGGGCACGGCGAGCCTCGGCGAAACCCTAGACGATGCGGACGCGCGGGAGGAAGGCGGCGGCGTGCTGCTAGGGCACGGCGGGTCGGTGGGTGGCGGCGGCGTGGTGGGTGGCGGCGGCGGGAGCTAGGGCACGGCGGGTCGGTGGTTGACGGCGGCGAGGTGGGTGGCGGCGGCGGGAGCGCGCGGGAGGGAGAGAAATTGGGGAATAATGTGGCGCGCAATGCCGATTGGAGCGAGAAATTGGGGAATAATGAAAGATCTTTGCCGTGTGCCTGCCCGAAGACACACGGCAAAGAAGGAATAAATCTTTGCCGTGCGCATGCACACGGCAAAGAAGTTTTTTTTTTGCATCTACTAATATTTTTATTACTTTTCCATTTACATACTGTGATTATTATTATTATTCCTAACACCCAAACTCCACTGGTCGAGGAACTCCGTATGGAGAAAGTGATGCCGGTGAAGACGGTCACACACCGGAGTGAGATCTTGGACACGTACAACACCCAACACACTTGTACACATATGGTATGGAACCACCTAGCTTTTGGTGGGTTCCGACGCTCCGGAGCCCCGCTTCGGCGAAACCCTAGACCCGCTGGAAAAAAGTCAAACTTGCCGTCTACCCCTTTGACCGGAGTCGAAAGGGGTAGGCCGGTGGACTTTTTTGCTTGGTTGTGCTAGGTTAGGACATAGGAAGACCCAAAACCAAGATCCACCCCACCCCTTGCCAAGATTCCCTCCGTTTCGCCCGAAGTGGGAGTTTCGAGCTATAAGTCCAGGAACTCCGTATGGAGAAAGTGATGCCGGTGAAGACGGTCACACACCGGAGTGAGATCTTGGACATGTACAACACCCAACACACTTGTACACATATGGTATGGAACCACCTAGCTTTTGGTGGGGTTCCGACGCTCCGGAGCCCCGCTTCGGCGAAACCCTAGACCCGCTGGAAAAAAGTCAAACTTGCCGTCTACCCCTTTGACCGGAGTCGAAAGGGGGTAGGCCGGTGGACTTTTTTGCTTGGTTGTGCTAGGTTAGGACATAGGAAGACCCAAAACCAAGATCCACCCACCCCTTGCCAAGATTCCCTCCGTTTCGCCCGAAGTGGGAGTTTCGAGCTATAAGTCCAGGAACTCCGTATGGAGAAAGTGATGCCGGTGAAGACGGTCACACACCGGAGTGAGATCTTGGACATGTACAACACCCAACACACTTGTACACATATGGTATGGAACCACCTAGCTTTTGGTGGGGTTCCGACGCTCCGGAGCCCCGCTTCGGCGAAACCCTAGACCCGCTGGAAAAAAGTCAAACTTGCCGTCTACCCCTTTGACCGGAGTCGAAAGGGGGTAGGCCGGTGGACTTTTTTGCTTGGTTGTGCTAGGTTAGGACATAGGAAGACCCAAAACCAAGATCCACCCCACCCCTTGCCAAGATTCCCTCCGTTTCGCCCGAAGTGGGAGTTTCGAGCTATAAGTCCAGGAACTCCGTATGGAGAAAGTGATGCCGGTGAAGACGGTCACACACCGGAGTGAGATCTTGGACATGTACAACACCCAACACACTTGTACACATATGGTATGGAACCACCTAGCTTTTGGTGGGGTTCCGACGCTCCGGAGCCCCGCTTCGGCGAAACCCTAGACCCGCTGGAAAAAAGTCAAACTTGCCGTCTACCCCTTTGACCGGAGTCGAAAGGGGGTAGGCCGGTGGACTTTTTTGCTTGGTTGTGCTAGGTTAGGACATAGGAAGACCCAAAACCAAGATCCACCCCACCCCTTGCCAAGATTCCCTCCGTTTCGCCCGAAGTGGGAGTTTCGAGCTATAAGTCCAGGAACTCCGTATGGAGAAAGTGATGCCGGTGAAGACGGTCACACACCGGAGTGAGATCTTGGACACGTACAACACCCAACACACTTGTACACATATGGTATGGAACCACCTAGCTTTTGGTGGGGTTCCGACGCTCCGGAGCCCCGCTTCGGCGAAACCCTAGACCCGCTGGAAAAAAGTCAAACTTGCCGTCTACCCCTTTGACCGGAGTCGAAAGGGGGTAGGCCGGTGGACTTTTTTGCTTGGTTGTGCTAGGTTAGGACATAGGAAGACCCAAAACCAAGATCCACCCCACCCCTTGCCAAGATTCCCTCCGTTTCGCCCGAAGTGGGAGTTTCGAGCTATAAGTCCAGGAACTCCGTATGGAGAAAGTGATGCCGGTGAAGACGGTCACACACCGGAGTGAGATCTTGGACACGTACAACACCCAACACACTTGTACACATATGGTATGGAACCACCTAGCTTTTGGTGGGGTTCCGACGCTCCGGAGCCCCGCTTCGGCGAAACCCTAGACCCGCTGGAAAAAAGTCAAACTTGCCGTCTACCCCTTTGACCGGAGTCGAAAGGGGGTAGGCCGGTGGACTTTTTTGCTTGGTTGTGCTAGGTTAGGACATAGGAAGACCCAAAACCAAGATCCACCCCACCCCTTGCCAAGATTCCCTCCGTTTCGCCCGAAGTGGGAGTTTCGAGCTATAAGTCCAGGAACTCCGTATGGAGAAAGTGATGCCGGTGAAGACGGTCACACACCGGAGTGAGATCTTGGACACGTACAACACCCAACACACTTGTACACATATGGTATGGAACCACCTAGCTTTTGGTGGGGTTCCGACGCTCCGGAGCCCCGCTTCGGCGAAACCCTAGACCCGCTGGAAAAAAGTCAAACTTGCCGTCTACCCCTTTGACCGGAGTCGAAAGGGGGTAGGCCGGTGGACTTTTTTGCTTGGTTGTGCTAGGTTAGGACATAGGAAGACCCAAAACCAAGATCCACCCCACCCCTTGCCAAGATTCCCTCCGTTTCGCCCGAAGTGGGAGTTTCGAGCTATAAGTCCAGGAACTCCGTATGGAGAAAGTGATGCCGGTGAAGACGGTCACACACCGGAGTGAGATCTTGGACACGTACAACACCCAACACACTTGTACACATATGGTATGGAACCACCTAGCTTTTGGTGGGGTTCCGACGCTCCGGAGCCCCGCTTCGGCGAAACCCTAGACCCGCTGGAAAAAAGTCAAACTTGCCGTCTACCCCTTTGACCGGAGTCGAAAGGGGGTAGGCCGGTGGACTTTTTTGCTTGGTTGTGCTAGGTTAGGACATAGGAAGACCCAAAACCAAGATCCACCCCACCCCTTGCCAAGATTCCCTCCGTTTCGCCCGAAGTGGGAGTTTCGAGCTATAAGTCCAGGAACTCCGTATGGAGAAAGTGATGCCGGTGAAGACGGTCACACACCGGAGTGAGATCTTGGACACGTACAACACCCAACACACTTGTACACATATGGTATGGAACCACCTAGCTTTTGGTGGGGTTCCGACGCTCCGGAGCCCCGCTTCGGCGAAACCCTAGACCCGCTGGAAAAAAGTCAAACTTGCCGTCTACCCCTTTGACCGGAGTCGAAAGGGGGTAGGCCGGTGGACTTTTTTGCTTGGTTGTGCTAGGTTAGGACATAGGAAGACCCAAAACCAAGATCCACCCCACCCCTTGCCAAGATTCCCTCCGTTTCGCCCGAAGTGGGAGTTTCGAGCTATAAGTCCAGGAACTCCGTATGGAGAAAGTGATGCCGGTGAAGACGGTCACACACCGGAGTGAGATCTTGGACACGTACAACACCCAACACACTTGTACACATATGGTATGGAACCACCTAGCTTTTGGTGGGGTTCCGACGCTCCGGAGCCCCGCTTCGGCGAAACCCTAGACCCGCTGGAAAAAAGTCAAACTTGCCGTCTACCCCTTTGACCGGAGTCGAAAGGGGGTAGGCCGGTGGACTTTTTTGCTTGGTTGTGCTAGGTTAGGACATAGGAAGACCCAAAACCAAGATCCACCCCACCCCTTGCCAAGATTCCCTCCGTTTCGCCCGAAGTGGGAGTTTCGAGCTATAAGTCCAGGAACTCCGTATGGAGAAAGTGATGCCGGTGAAGACGGTCACACACCGGAGTGAGATCTTGGACACGTACAACACCCAACACACTTGTACACATATGGTATGGAACCACCTAGCTTTTGGTGGGGTTCCGACGCTCCGGAGCCCCGCTTCGGCGAAACCCTAGACCCGCTGGAAAAAAGTCAAACTTGCCGTCTACCCCTTTGACCGGAGTCGAAAGGGGGTAGGCCGGTGGACTTTTTTGCTTGGTTGTGCTAGGTTAGGACATAGGAAGACCCAAAACCAAGATCCACCCCACCCCTTGCCAAGATTCCCTCCGTTTCGCCCGAAGTGGGAGTTTCGAGCTATAAGTCCAGGAACTCCGTATGGAGAAAGTGATGCCGGTGAAGACGGTCACACACCGGAGTGAGATCTTGGACACGTACAACACCCAACACACTTGTACACATATGGTATGGAACCACCTAGCTTTTGGTGGGGTTCCGACGCTCCGGAGCCCCGCTTCGGCGAAACCCTAGACCCGCTGGAAAAAAGTCAAACTTGCCGTCTACCCCTTTGACCGGAGTCGAAAGGGGGTAGGCCGGTGGACTTTTTTGCTTGGTTGTGCTAGGTTAGGACATAGGAAGACCCAAAACCAAGATCCACCCCACCCCTTGCCAAGATTCCCTCCGTTTCGCCCGAAGTGGGAGTTTCGAGCTATAAGTCCAGGAACTCCGTATGGAGAAAGTGATGCCGGTGAAGACGGTCACACACCGGAGTGAGATCTTGGACACGTACAACACCCAACACACTTGTACACATATGGTATGGAACCACCTAGCTTTTGGTGGGGTTCCGACGCTCCGGAGCCCCGCTTCGGCGAAACCCTAGACCCGCTGGAAAAAAGTCAAACTTGCCGTCTACCCCTTTGACCGGAGTCGAAAGGGGGTAGGCCGGTGGACTTTTTTGCTTGGTTGTGCTAGGTTAGGACATAGGAAGACCCAAAACCAAGATCCACCCCACCCCTTGCCAAGATTCCCTCCGTTTCGCCCGAAGTGGGAGTTTCGAGCTATAAGTCCAGGAACTCCGTATGGAGAAAGTGATGCCGGTGAAGACGGTCACACACCGGAGTGAGATCTTGGACACGTACAACACCCAACACACTTGTACACATATGGTATGGAACCACCTAGCTTTTGGTGGGGTTCCGACGCTCCGGAGCCCCGCTTCGGCGAAACCCTAGACCCGCTGGAAAAAAGTCAAACTTGCCGTCTACCCCTTTGACCGGAGTCGAAAGGGGGTAGGCCGGTGGACTTTTTTGCTTGGTTGTGCTAGGTTAGGACATAGGAAGACCCAAAACCAAGATCCACCCCACCCCTTGCCAAGATTCCCTCCGTTTCGCCCGAAGTGGGAGTTTCGAGCTATAAGTCCAGGAACTCCGTATGGAGAAAGTGATGCCGGTGAAGACGGTCACACACCGGAGTGAGATCTTGGACACGTACAACACCCAACACACTTGTACACATATGGTATGGAACCACCTAGCTTTTGGTGGGGTTCCGACGCTCCGGAGCCCCGCTTCGGCGAAACCCTAGACCCGCTGGAAAAAAGTCAAACTTGCCGTCTACCCCTTTGACCGGAGTCGAAAGGGGGTAGGCCGGTGGACTTTTTTGCTTGGTTGTGCTAGGTTAGGACATAGGAAGACCCAAAACCAAGATCCACCCCACCCCTTGCCAAGATTCCCTCCGTTTCGCCCGAAGTGGGAGTTTCGAGCTATAAGTCCAGGAACTCCGTATGGAGAAAGTGATGCCGGTGAAGACGGTCACACACCGGAGTGAGATCTTGGACACGTACAACACCCAACACACTTGTACACATATGGTATGGAACCACCTAGCTTTTGGTGGGGTTCCGACGCTCCGGAGCCCCGCTTCGGCGAAACCCTAGACCCGCTGGAAAAAAGTCAAACTTGCCGTCTACCCCTTTGACCGGAGTCGAAAGGGGGTAGGCCGGTGGACTTTTTTGCTTGGTTGTGCTAGGTTAGGACATAGGAAGACCCAAAACCAAGATCCACCCCACCCCTTGCCAAGATTCCCTCCGTTTCGCCCGAAGTGGGAGTTTCGAGCTATAAGTCCAGGAACTCCGTATGGAGAAAGTGATGCCGGTGAAGACGGTCACACACCGGAGTGAGATCTTGGACACGTACAACACCCAACACACTTGTACACATATGGTATGGAACCACCTAGCTTTTGGTGGGGTTCCGACGCTCCGGAGCCCCGCTTCGGCGAAACCCTAGACCCGCTGGAAAAAAGTCAAACTTGCCGTCTACCCCTTTGACCGGAGTCGAAAGGGGGTAGGCCGGTGGACTTTTTTGCTTGGTTGTGCTAGGTTAGGACATAGGAAGACCCAAAACCAAGATCCACCCCACCCCTTGCCAAGATTCCCTCCGTTTCGCCCGAAGTGGGAGTTTCGAGCTATAAGTCCAGGAACTCCGTATGGAGAAAGTGATGCCGGTGAAGACGGTCACACACCGGAGTGAGATCTTGGACACGTACAACACCCAACACACTTGTACACATATGGTATGGAACCACCTAGCTTTTGGTGGGGTTCCGACGCTCCGGAGCCCCGCTTCGGCGAAACCCTAGACCCGCTGGAAAAAAGTCAAACTTGCCGTCTACCCCTTTGACCGGAGTCGAAAGGGGGTAGGCCGGTGGACTTTTTTGCTTGGTTGTGCTAGGTTAGGACATAGGAAGACCCAAAACCAAGATCCACCCCACCCCTTGCCAAGATTCCCTCCGTTTCGCCCGAAGTGGGAGTTTCGAGCTATAAGTCCAGGAACTCCGTATGGAGAAAGTGATGCCGGTGAAGACGGTCACACACCGGAGTGAGATCTTGGACACGTACAACACCCAACACACTTGTACACATATGGTATGGAACCACCTAGCTTTTGGTGGGGTTCCGACGCTCCGGAGCCCCGCTTCGGCGAAACCCTAGACCCGCTGGAAAAAAGTCAAACTTGCCGTCTACCCCTTTGACCGGAGTCGAAAGGGGGTAGGCCGGTGGACTTTTTTGCTTGGTTGTGCTAGGTTAGGACATAGGAAGACCCAAAACCAAGATCCACCCCACCCCTTGCCAAGATTCCCTCCGTTTCGCCCGAAGTGGGAGTTTCGAGCTATAAGTCCAGGAACTCCGTATGGAGAAAGTGATGCCGGTGAAGACGGTCACACACCGGAGTGAGATCTTGGACACGTACAACACCCAACACACTTGTACACATATGGTATGGAACCACCTAGCTTTTGGTGGGGTTCCGACGCTCCGGAGCCCCGCTTCGGCGAAACCCTAGACCCGCTGGAAAAAAGTCAAACTTGCCGTCTACCCCTTTGACCGGAGTCGAAAGGGGGTAGGCCGGTGGACTTTTTTGCTTGGTTGTGCTAGGTTAGGACATAGGAAGACCCAAAACCAAGATCCACCCCACCCCTTGCCAAGATTCCCTCCGTTTCGCCCGAAGTGGGAGTTTCGAGCTATAAGTCCAGGAACTCCGTATGGAGAAAGTGATGCCGGTGAAGACGGTCACACACCGGAGTGAGATCTTGGACACGTACAACACCCAACACACTTGTACACATATGGTATGGAACCACCTAGCTTTTGGTGGGGTTCCGACGCTCCGGAGCCCCGCTTCGGCGAAACCCTAGACCCGCTGGAAAAAAGTCAAACTTGCCGTCTACCCCTTTGACCGGAGTCGAAAGGGGGTAGGCCGGTGGACTTTTTTGCTTGGTTGTGCTAGGTTAGGACATAGGAAGACCCAAAACCAAGATCCACCCCACCCCTTGCCAAGATTCCCTCCGTTTCGCCCGAAGTGGGAGTTTCGAGCTATAAGTCCAGGAACTCCGTATGGAGAAAGTGATGCCGGTGAAGACGGTCACACACCGGAGTGAGATCTTGGACACGTACAACACCCAACACACTTGTACACATATGGTATGGAACCACCTAGCTTTTGGTGGGGTTCCGACGCTCCGGAGCCCCGCTTCGGCGAAACCCTAGACCCGCTGGAAAAAAGTCAAACTTGCCGTCTACCCCTTTGACCGGAGTCGAAAGGGGGTAGGCCGGTGGACTTTTTTGCTTGGTTGTGCTAGGTTAGGACATAGGAAGACCCAAAACCAAGATCCACCCCACCCCTTGCCAAGATTCCCTCCGTTTCGCCCGAAGTGGGAGTTTCGAGCTATAAGTCCAGGAACTCCGTATGGAGAAAGTGATGCCGGTGAAGACGGTCACACACCGGAGTGAGATCTTGGACACGTACAACACCCAACACACTTGTACACATATGGTATGGAACCACCTAGCTTTTGGTGGGGTTCCGACGCTCCGGAGCCCCGCTTCGGCGAAACCCTAGACCCGCTGGAAAAAAGTCAAACTTGCCGTCTACCCCTTTGACCGGAGTCGAAAGGGGGTAGGCCGGTGGACTTTTTTGCTTGGTTGTGCTAGGTTAGGACATAGGAAGACCCAAAACCAAGATCCACCCCACCCCTTGCCAAGATTCCCTCCGTTTCGCCCGAAGTGGGAGTTTCGAGCTATAAGTCCAGGAACTCCGTATGGAGAAAGTGATGCCGGTGAAGACGGTCACACACCGGAGTGAGATCTTGGACACGTACAACACCCAACACACTTGTACACATATGGTATGGAACCACCTAGCTTTTGGTGGGGTTCCGACGCTCCGGAGCCCCGCTTCGGCGAAACCCTAGACCCGCTGGAAAAAAGTCAAACTTGCCGTCTACCCCTTTGACCGGAGTCGAAAGGGGGTAGGCCGGTGGACTTTTTTGCTTGGTTGTGCTAGGTTAGGACATAGGAAGACCCAAAACCAAGATCCACCCCACCCCTTGCCAAGATTCCCTCCGTTTCGCCCGAAGTGGGAGTTTCGAGCTATAAGTCCAGGAACTCCGTATGGAGAAAGTGATGCCGGTGAAGACGGTCACACACCGGAGTGAGATCTTGGACACGTACAACACCCAACACACTTGTACACATATGGTATGGAACCACCTAGCTTTTGGTGGGGTTCCGACGCTCCGGAGCCCCGCTTCGGCGAAACCCTAGACCCGCTGGAAAAAAGTCAAACTTGCCGTCTACCCCTTTGACCGGAGTCGAAAGGGGTAGGCCGGTGGACTTTTTTGCTTGGTTGTGCTAGGTTAGGACATAGGAAGACCCAAAACCAAGATCCACCCCACCCCTTGCCAAGATTCCCTCCGTTTCGCCCGAAGTGGGAGTTTCGAGCTATAAGTCCAGGAACTCCGTATGGAGAAAGTGATGCCGGTGAAGACGGTCACACACCGGAGTGAGATCTTGGACACGTACAACACCCAACACACTTGTACACATATGGTATGGAACCACCTAGCTTTTGGTGGGGTTCCGACGCTCCGGAGCCCCGCTTCGGCGAAACCCTAGACCCCTGGAAAAAAGTCAAACTTGCCGTCTACCCCTTTGACCGGAGTCGAAAGGGGGTAGGCCGGTGGACTTTTTTGCTTGGTTGTGCTAGGTTAGGACATAGGAAGACCCAAAACCAAGATCCACCCCACCCCTTGCCAAGATTCCCTCCGTTTCGCCCGAAGTGGGAGTTTCGAGCTATAAGTCCAGGAACTCCGTATGGAGAAAGTGATGCCGGTGAAGACGGTCACACACCGGAGTGAGATCTTGGACACGTACAACACCCAACACACTTGTACACATATGGTATGGAACCACCTAGCTTTTGGTGGGGTTCCGACGCTCCGGAGCCCCGCTTCGGCGAAACCCTAGACCCGCTGGAAAAAAGTCAAACTTGCCGTCTACCCCTTTGACCGGAGTCGAAAGGGGGTAGGCCGGTGGACTTTTTTGCTTGGTTGTGCTAGGTTAGGACATAGGAAGACCCAAAACCAAGATCCACCCCACCCCTTGCCAAGATTCCCTCCGTTTCGCCCGAAGTGGGAGTTTCGAGCTATAAGTCCAGGAACTCCGTATGGAGAAAGTGATGCCGGTGAAGACGGTCACACACCGGAGTGAGATCTTGGACACGTACAACACCCAACACACTTGTACACATATGGTATGGAACCACCTAGCTTTTGGTGGGGTTCCGACGCTCCGGAGCCCCGCTTCGGCGAAACCCTAGACCCGCTGGAAAAAAGTCAAACTTGCCGTCTACCCCTTTGACCGGAGTCGAAAGGGGTAGGCCGGTGGACTTTTTTGCTTGGTTGTGCTAGGTTAGGACATAGGAAGACCCAAAACCAAGATCCACCCCACCCCTTGCCAAGATTCCCTCCGTTTCGCCCGAAGTGGGAGTTTCGAGCTATAAGTCCAGGAACTCCGTATGGAGAAAGTGATGCCGGTGAAGACGGTCACACACCGGAGTGAGATCTTGGACACGTACAACACCCAACACACTTGTACACATATGGTATGGAACCACCTAGCTTCTGGTGGGGTTCCGACGCTCCGGAGCCGCTTCGGCGAAACCCTAGACCCGCTGGAAAAAAGTCAAACTTGCCGTCTACCCCTTTGACCGGAGTCGAAAGGGGGTAGGCCGGTGGACTTTTTTGCTTGGTTGTGCTAGGTTAGGACATAGGAAGACCCAAAACCAAGATCCACCCCACCCCTTGCCAAGATTCCCTCCGTTTCGCCCGAAGTGGGAGTTTCGAGCTATAAGTCCAGGAACTCCGTATGGAGAAAGTGATGCCGGTGAAGACGGTCACACACCGGAGTGAGATCTTGGACACGTACAACACCCAACACACTTGTACACATATGGTATGGAACCACCTAGCTTTTGGTGGGGTTCCGACGCTCTGGAGCCCCGCTTCGGCGAAACCCTAGACCCGCTGGAAAAAAGTCAAACTTGCCGTCTACCCCTTTGACCGGAGTCGAAAGGGGGTAGGCCGGTGGACTTTTTTGCTTGGTTGTGCTAGGTTAGGACATAGGAAGACCCAAAACCAAGATCCACCCCACCCCTTGCCAAGATTCCCTCCGTTTCGCCCGAAGTGGGAGTTTCGAGCTATAAGTCCAGGAACTCCGTATGGAGAAAGTGATGCCGGTGAAGACGGTCACACACCGGAGTGAGATCTTGGACACGTACAACACCCAACACACTTGTACACATATGGTATGGAACCACCTAGCTTTTGGTGGGGTTCCGACGCTCCGGAGCCCCGCTTCGGCGAAACCCTAGACCCGCTGGAAAAAAGTCAAACTTGCCGTCTACCCCTTTGACCGGAGTCGAAAGGGGGTAGGCCGGTGGACTTTTTTGCTTGGTTGTGCTAGGTTAGGACATAGGAAGACCCAAAACCAAGATCCACCCCACCCCTTGCCAAGATTCCCTCCGTTTCGCCCGAAGTGGGAGTTTCGAGCTATAAGTCCAGGAACTCCGTATGGAGAAAGTGATGCCGGTGAAGACGGTCACACACCGGAGTGAGATCTTGGACACGTACAACACCCAACACACTTGTACACATATGGTATGGAACCACCTAGCTTTTGGTGGGGTTCCGACGCTCCGGAGCATCGCTTCGGCGAAACCCTAGACCCGCTGGAAAAAAGTCAAACTTGCCGTCTACCCCTTTGACCGGAGTCGAAAGGGGGTAGGCCGGTGGACTTTTTTGCTTGGTTGTGCTAGGTTAGGACATAGGAAGACCCAAAACCAAGATCCACCCCACCCCTTGCCAAGATTCCCTCCGTTTCGCCCGAAGTGGGAGTTTCGAGCTATAAGTCCAGGAACTCCGTATGGAGAAAGTGATGCCGGTGAAGACGGTCACACACCGGAGTGAGATCTTGGACACGTACAACACCCAACACACTTGTACACATATGGTATGGAACCACCTAGCTTTTGGTGGGGTTCCGACGCTCCGGAGCCCCGCTTCGGCGAAACCCTAGACCCGCTGGAAAAAAGTCAAACTTGCCGTCTACCCCTTTGACCGGAGTCGAAAGGGGGTAGGCCGGTGGACTTTTTTGCTTGGTTGTGCTAGGTTAGGACATAGGAAGACCCAAAACCAAGATCCACCCCACCCCTTGCCAAGATTCCCTCCGTTTCGCCCGAAGTGGGAGTTTCGAGCTATAAGTCCAGGAACTCCGTATGGAGAAAGTGATGCCGGTGAAGACGGTCACACACCGGAGTGAGATCTTGGACACGTACAACACCCAACACACTTGTACACATATGGTATGGAACCACCTAGCTTTTGGTGGGGTTCCGACGCTCCGGAGCCCCGCTTCGGCGAAACCCTAGACCCGATGGAAAAAAGTCAAACTTGCCGTCTACCCCTTTGACCGGAGTCGAAAGGGGGTAGGCCGGTGGACTTTTTTGCTTGGTTGTGCTAGGTTAGGACATAGGAAGACCCAAAACCAAGATCCACCCCACCCCTTGCCAAGATTCCCTCCGTTTCGCCCGAAGTGGGAGTTTCGAGCTATAAGTCCAGGAACTCCGTATGGAGAAAGTGATGCCGGTGAAGACGGTCACACACCGGAGTGAGATCTTGGACACGTACAACACCCAACACACTTGTACACATATGGTATGGAACCACCTAGCTTTTGGTGGGGTTCCGACGCTCCGGAGCCCCGCTTCGGCGAAACCCTAAACCCGCTGGAAAAAAGTCAAACTTGCCGTCTACCCCTTTGACCGGAGTCGAAAGGGGGTAGGCCGGTGGACTTTTTTGCTTGGTTGTGCTAGGTTAGGACATAGGAAGACCCAAAACCAAGATCCACCCCACCCCTTGCCAAGATTCCCTCCGTTTCGCCCGAAGTGGGAGTTTCGAGCTATAAGTCCAGGAACTCCGTATGGAGAAAGTGATGCCGGTGAAGACGGTCACACACCGGAGTGAGATCTTGGACACGTACAACACCCAACACACTTGTACACATATGGTATGGAACCACCTAGCTTTTGGTGGGGTTCCGACGCTCCGGAGCCCCGCTTCGGCGAAACCCTAGACCCGCTGGAAAAAAGTCAAACTTGCCGTCTACCCCTTTGACCGGAGTCGAAAGGGGGTAGGCCGGTGGACTTTTTTGCTTGGTTGTGCTAGGTTAGGACATAGGAAGACCCAAAACCAAGATCCACCCCACCCCTTGCCAAGATTCCCTCCGTTTCGCCCGAAGTGGGAGTTTCGAGCTATAAGTCCAGGAACTCCGTATGGAGAAAGTGATGCCGGTGAAGACGGTCACACACCGGAGTGAGATCTTGGACACGTACAACACCCAACACACTTGTACACATATGGTATGGAACCACCTAGCTTTTGGTGGGGTTCCGACGCTCCGGAGCATCGCTTCGGCGAAACCCTAGACCCGCTGGAAAAAAGTCAAACTTGCCGCCTACTCCTTTGACCGGAGTCGAAAGGGGGTAGGCCGGTGGACTTTTTTGCTTGGTTGTGCTAGGTTAGGACATAGGAAGACCCAAAACCAAGATCCACCCCTTGCCAAGATTCCCTCCGTTTCGCCCGAAGTGGGAGTTTCGAGCTATAAGTCCAGGAACTCCGTATGGAGAAAGTGATGCCGGTGAAGACGGTCACACACCGGAGTGAGATCTTGGACACGTACAACACCCAACACACTTGTACACATATGGTATGGAACCACCTAGCTTTTGGTGGGGTTCCGACGCTCCGGAGCCCCGCTTCGGCGAAACCCTAAACCCGCTGGAAAAAAGTCAAACTTGCCGTCTACCCCTTTGACCGGAGTCGAAAGGGGGTAGGCCGGTGGACTTTTTTGCTTGGTTGTGCTAGGTTAGGACATAGGAAGACCCAAAACCAAGATCCACCCCACCCCTTGCCAAGATTCCCTCCGTTTCGCCCGAAGTGGGAGTTTCGAGCTATAAGTCCAGGAACTCCGTATGGAGAAAGTGATGCCGGTGAAGACGGTCACACACCGGAGTGAGATCTTGGACACGTACAACACCCAACACACTTGTACACATATGGTATGGAACCACCTAGCTTTTGGTGGGGTTCCGACGCTCCGGAGCCCCGCTTCGGCGAAACCCTAGACCCGCTGGAAAAAAGTCAAACTTGCCGTCTACCCCTTTGACCGGAGTCGAAAGGGGGTAGGCCGGTGGACTTTTTTGCTTGGTTGTGCTAGGTTAGGACATAGGAAGACCCAAAACCAAGATCCACCCCACCCCTTGCCAAGATTCCCTCCGTTTCGCCCGAAGTGGGAGTTTCGAGCTATAAGTCCAGGAACTCCGTATGGAGAAAGTGATGCCGGTGAAGACGGTCACACACCGGAGTGAGATCTTGGACACGTACAACACCCAACACACTTGTACACATATGGTATGGAACCACCTAGCTTTTGGTGGGGTTCCGACGCTCCGGAGCCCCGCTTCGGCGAAACCCTAGACCCGATGGAAAAAGTCAAACTTGCCGTCTACCCCTTTGACCGGAGTCGAAAGGGGGTAGGCCGGTGGACTTTTTTGCTTGGTTGTGCTAGGTTAGGACATAGGAAGACCCAAAACCAAGATCCACCCCACCCCTTGCCAAGATTCCCTCCGTTTCGCCCGAAGTGGGAGTTTCGAGCTATAAGTCCAGGAACTCCGTATGGAGAAAGTGATGCCGGTGAAGACGGTCACACACCGGAGTGAGATCTTGGACACGTACAACACCCAACACACTTGTACACATATGGTATGGAACCACCTAGCTTTTGGTGGGGTTCCGACGCTCCGGAGCATCGCTTCGGCGAAACCCTAGACCCGCTGGAAAAAAGTCAAACTTGCCGTCTACCCCTTTGACCGGAGTCGAAAGGGGGTAGGCCGGTGGACTTTTTTGCTTGATTGTGCTAGGTTAGGACATAGGAAGACCCAAAACCAAGATCCACCCCACCCCTTGCCAAGATTCCCTCCATTTCGCCCGAAGTGGGAGTTTCGAGCTATAAGTCCAGGAACTCCGTATGGAGAAAGTGATGCCGGTGAAGACGGTCACACACCGGAGTGAGATCTTGGACACGTACAACACCCAACACACTTGTACACATATGGTATGGAACCACCTAGCTTTTGGTGCGGTTCCGACGCTCCGGAGCCCCGCTTCGGCGAAACCCTAGACCCGATGGAAAAAGTCAAACTTGCCGTCTACCCCTTTGACCGGAGTCGAAAGGGGGTAGGCCGGTGGACTTTTTGCTTGGTTGTGCTAGGTTAGGACATAGGAAGACCCAAAACCAAGATCCACCCCACCCCTTGCCAAGATTCCCTCCGTTTCGCCCGACGTGGGAGTTTCGAGCTATAAGTCCAGGAACTCCGTATGGAGAAAGTGATGCCGGTGAAGACGGTCACACACCGGAGTGAGATCTTGGACATGTACAACACCCAACACACTTGTACACATATGGTATGGAACCACCTAGCTTTTGGTGGGGTTCCGACGCTCCGGAGCCCCGCTTCGGCGAAACCCTAGACCCGCTGGAAAAAAGTCAAACTTGCCGTCTATCCCTTTGACCGGAGTCGAAAGGGGGTAGGCCGGTGGACTTTTTTGCTTGGTTGTGCTAGGTTAGGACATAGGAAGACCCAAAACCAAGATCCACCCCACCCCTTGCCAAGATTCCCTCCGTTTCGCCCGAAGTGGGAGTTTCGAGCTATAAGTCCAGGAACTCCGTATGGAGAAAGTGATGCCGGTGAAGACGGTCACACACCGGAGTGAGATCTTGGACACGTACAACACCCAACACACTTGTACACATATGGTATGGAACCACCTAGCTTTTGGTGGGGTTCCGACGCTCCGGAGCCCCGCTTCGGCGAAACCCTAGACCCGCTGGAAAAAAGTCAAACTTGCCGTCTACTCCTTTGACCGGAGTCGAAAGGGGGTAGGCCGGTGGACTTTTTTGCTTGGTTGTGCTAGGTTAGGACATAGGAAGACCCAAAACCAAGATCCACCCCTTGCCAAGATTCCCTCCGTTTCGCCCGAAGTGGGAGTTTCGAGCTATAAGTCTAGGAACTCCGTATGGAGAAAGTGATGCCGGTGAAGACGGTCACACACCGGAGTGAGATCTTGGACACGTACAACACCCAACACACTTGTACACATATGGTATGGAACCACCTAGCTTTTGGTGGGGTTCCGACGCTCCGGAGCCCCGCTTCGGCGAAACCCTAAACCCGCTGGAAAAAAGTCAAACTTGCCGTCTACCCCTTTGACCGGAGTCGAAAGGGGGTAGGCCGGTGGACTTTTTTGCTTGGTTGTGCTAGGTTAGGACATAGGAAGACCCAAAACCAAGATCCACCCCACCCCTTGCCATGATTCCCTCCGTTTCGCCCGAAGTGGGAGTTTCGAGCTATAAGTCCAGGAACTCCGTATGGAGAAAGTGATGCCGGTGAAGACGGTCACACACCGGAGTGAGATCTTGGACACGTACAACACCCAACACACTTGTACACATATGGTATGGAACCACCTAGCTTTTGGTGGGGTTCCGACGCTCCGGAGCCCCGCTTCGGCGAAACCCTAGACCCGCTGGAAAAAAGTCAAACTTGCCGTCTACCCCTTTGACCGGAGTCGAAAGGGGGTAGGCCGGTGGACTTTTTTGCTTGGTTGTGCTAGGTTAGGACATAGGAAGACCCAAAACCAAGATCCACCCCACCCCTTGCCAAGATTCCCTCCGTTTCGCCCGAAGTGGGAGTTTCGAGCTATAAGTCCAGGAACTCCGTATGGAGAAAGTGATGCCGGTGAAGACGGTCACACACCGGAGTGAGATCTTGGACACGTACAACACCCAACACACTTGTACACATATGGTATGGAACCACCTAGCTTTTGGTGCGGTTCCGACGCTCTGGAGCCCCGCTTCGGCGAAACCCTAGACCCGATGGAAAAAAGTCAAACTTGCCGTCTACCCCTTTGACCGGAGTCGAAAGGGGGTAGGCCGGTGGACTTTTTGCTTGGTTGTGCTAGGTTAGGACATAGGAAGACCCAAAACCAAGATCCACCCCACCCCTTGCCAAGATTCCCTCCGTTTCGCCCGACGTGGGAGTTTCGAGCTATAAGTCCAGGAACTCCGTATGGAGAAAGTGATGCCGGTGAAGACGGTCACACACCGGAGTGAGATCTTGGACATGTACAACACCCAACACACTTGTACACATATGGTATGGAACCACCTAGCTTTTGGTGGGGTTCCGACGCTCCGGAGCCCCGCTTCGGCGAAACCCTAGACCCGCTGGAAAAAAAGTCAAACTTGCCGTCTATCCCTTTGACCGGAGTCGAAAGGGGGTAGGCCGGTGGATTTTTTTGCTTGGTTGTGCTAGGTTAGGACATAGGAAGACCCAAAACCAAGATCCACCCCACCCCTTGCCAAGATTCCCTCCGTTTCGCCCGAAGTGGGAGTTTCGAGCTATAAGTCCAGGAACTCTGTACGGAGAAAGTGATGCCGGTGAAGACGGTCACACACCGGAGTGAGATCTTGGACATGTACAACACCCAACACACTTGTACACATATGGTTTGGAACCACCTAGCTTTTGGTGGGGTTCCGACGCTCCGGAGCCCCGCTTTGGCGAAACCCTAGACCCGCTGGAAAAAAGTCAAACTTGCCCTCTACCCCTTTGACCGGAGTCGAAAGGGGTAGGCCGGTGGACTTTTTTGCTTGGTTGTGCTAGGTTAGGACATAGGAAGACCCAAAACCAAGATCCACCCCTTGCCAAGATTCCCTCCGTTTCGCCCGAAGTGGGAGTTTCGAGCTATAAGTCTAGGAACTCCGTATGGAGAAAGTGATGCCGGTGAAGACGGTCACACACCGGAGTGAGATCTTGGACACGTACAACACCCAACACACTTGTACACATATGGTATGGAACCACCTAGCTTTTGGTGGGGTTCCGACGCTCCGGAGCCCCGCTTCGGCGAAACCCTAAACCCGCTGGAAAAAAGTCAAACTTGCCGTCTACCCCTTTGACCGGAGTCGAAAGGGGGTAGGCCGGTGGACTTTTTTGCTTGGTTGTGCTAGGTTAGGACATAGGAAGACCCAAAACCAAGATCCACCCCACCCCTTGCCATGATTCCCTCCGTTTCGCCCGAAGTGGGAGTTTCGAGCTATAAGTCCAGGAACTCCGTATGGAGAAAGTGATGCCGGTGAAGACGGTCACACACCGGAGTGAGATCTTGGACACGTACAACACCCAACACACTTGTACACATATGGTATGGAACCACCTAGCTTTTGGTGGGGTTCCGACGCTCCGGAGCCCCGCTTCGGCGAAACCCTAGACCCGCTGGAAAAAAGTCAAACTTGCCGTCTACCCCTTTGACCGGAGTCGAAAGGGGGTAGGCCGGTGGACTTTTTTGCTTGGTTGTGCTAGGTTAGGACATAGGAAGACCCAAAACCAAGATCCACCCCACCCCTTGCCAAGATTCCCTCCGTTTCGCCCGAAGTGGGAGTTTCGAGCTATAAGTCCAGGAACTCCGTATGGAGAAAGTGATGCCGGTGAAGACGGTCACACACCGGAGTGAGATCTTGGACACGTACAACACCCAACACACTTGTACACATATGGTATGGAACCACCTAGCTTTTGGTGCGGTTCCGACGCTCTGGAGCCCCGCTTCGGCGAAACCCTAGACCCGATGGAAAAAAGTCAAACTTGCCGTCTACCCCTTTGACCGGAGTCGAAAGGGGGTAGGCCGGTGGACTTTTTGCTTGGTTGTGCTAGGTTAGGACATAGGAAGACCCAAAACCAAGATCCACCCCACCCCTTGCCAAGATTCCCTCCGTTTCGCCCGACGTGGGAGTTTCGAGCTATAAGTCCAGGAACTCCGTATGGAGAAAGTGATGCCGGTGAAGACGGTCACACACCGGAGTGAGATCTTGGACATGTACAACACCCAACACACTTGTACACATATGGTATGGAACCACCTAGCTTTTGGTGGGGTTCCGACGCTCCGGAGCCCCGCTTCGGCGAAACCCTAGACCCGCTGGAAAAAAAGTCAAACTTGCCGTCTATCCCTTTGACCGGAGTCGAAAGGGGGTAGGCCGGTGGATTTTTTTGCTTGGTTGTGCTAGGTTAGGACATAGGAAGACCCAAAACCAAGATCCACCCCACCCCTTGCCAAGATTCCCTCCGTTTCGCCCGAAGTGGGAGTTTCGAGCTATAAGTCCAGGAACTCTGTACGGAGAAAGTGATGCCGGTGAAGACGGTCACACACCGGAGTGAGATCTTGGACATGTACAACACCCAACACACTTGTACACATATGGTTTGGAACCACCTAGCTTTTGGTGGGGTTCCGACGCTCCGGAGCCCCGCTTTGGCGAAACCCTAGACCCGCTGGAAAAAAGTCAAACTTGCCCTCTACCCCTTTGACCGGAGTCGAAAGGGGTAGGCCGGTGGACTTTTTTGCTTGGTTGTGTTACGCGAGATCATATTTTTAGTGCAGTATAATTTAATCCTGGTGAACAATGCATGTGCTATTTATATATATTAGGAGTGGATAAGGTACTTAAAAAAAATTAATTCTTTGCCGTGTGCATGCACACGGCAAAGGACTTAATCTTTGCCGTGCGTTGTATTCGGGCACACGGCGAAGACCTGACAGTGGGCCATTGTACAAAAAATATATTGGTAAATCTTTGCCGTGTGCATACACACGGTAAAGGAATTAATCTTTGCCGTGCGTTGAATCCGCGCGCACGGCAAAGAACTGCCGTGACTGTTCCGTTTAGTGCCACTGGTTGGTAGGACACGTGGCCTCGTTCTTTGCCGTGTGCTTGGTTTTGCCGTGTGTATTCCGTAGTCTTTACCGTGTGTCACTCGTTGCCGTGTGCTATTTTGGCTGCGAGGCCGTGTGTTGTCCTTTGCCGTGTGGTGCGCACGGCAAAGAGAAGGTTGCCCGTGCGCCCGATATCCGGCGCACGGCAAAGAGCCGAGCACACGGCAATGTGCCGCTCTCCCGTAGATAGAAGCCTTCTTCCTCCGGCCGCATAAAAAAAGGTCAATGCTCGCGCTCATATGATTATGGAGGGCAGCGTACAAGAATCAGTGGATCGGTTGATCACAAGACGTTCTCACGCAAAATTGGTAGCTTCAGAAATATGGAATAAGGTAATAGCAAAATACTCATGAGGCACTCTATTTAAAGGAGGCGGTACTCGATCGATCAGGCAGGAAGGTGATGAGAAGCTAGGTAGGTAGGGCAAGTCCTGGTAAGAAATTACACATGCATACAGTAATTACACACCTCACGAGGTGGAGAGAGCCGAATCAGTTCAATTTTTTGACTCCGCCTCCTGCTTTCTTGGCTACCCCGGGGCGAAACCTCCTTCTGCCCTTTCGACCAGGGGTTGTGACTTCTTCTTCATCGTCTGTAACCATCATCTAGACATAGCCATTCTTCTGGAAATCCTCCTGAATTTCCGCAATCATGTCCCTCTGCGCCTTGTCTACGAAATCCATGTTGTCCAGCTCGTTGTATCTCTCGACCGTAAAACCTCGTTCAGCGAGGAATTGCTCTCCGTTGGGGATGAGAGCCGCGAGATTTTTCAGAAACTATTCGTCGATCGGTGGTAAGGGCTCCCACTTCTGGACCGTCATACCTTCTTCGTCTTCTTTTTCTTCTTGTTAGTTTTCTCCTCTGTTGCAGGCGCGGCCTGATCTACGGGCGGCACCGGCGCTCTCCCTTTATTCTTCACCTCAGCTGGCGCCGCTGCATAAACAGGCGACTTCTCCTTTGCAGAACCGACGGTCAGCAGCTCTGCCATGGAACTTCACCTACCCGATCTACGATCTTGCACAGAGAAGATTTGTTTTGTTGGTTCTTGGACTTGGCGAGTCACCTCCTCGCCTGCCGACCCCAATATAAAGATTGATTCCAACTCCGGCTCGGGAAGCAGCTTCCTATCCGGTAAATACAGGGCCCAAAGGAATTTCAATTCCGACGGGCACGTTGCACGTCACGTAGCTGAACAGGAGACGGAGAAACATACTGTATATGCTTAGCTGCGTGATCTGTGCTCTTTATAATCGCAATCGGCGTGACGCGTCGAAGAACACGCTGAAGATCCGACATGCGGAGGAGGCAGCGGCAACGTAGCAATGCTGCAGTCTTCACGCCCACCACCGGCAGGACCAGCGAAACAATGCCCACCGTAAGATCTATTAAGGGCAGGCAGCAGCCAAAGGAGAGGAGGCCACCCTCCCCGTAAGATCTTGCTCTCAGCCCCTGTTTCAGATTAGTCGAAATCGATATGTTTTGGCCTTGATTCGTAGCTAATTTTCGCTACTAACTCTCGCGGCAAGGTTGATTCGTAGCAAAGAGTATGACACAAAAGTTTTTGCTCATTCGTTTTCTGTTTCTCCGTCTACTTGAAATCCCATGTTTAGTATCTACATCTTCTAACATAGCATGCAATCGTTTTTCTACTCATTGGCTGACCCTGCATGCCCACTTCAGGGCTCCAAAGCCTTCATGGGACACCAACCATGTTGTGGCCTGGAAGGATGCCGATTTGCCCACACCAATTTACGTTAGAGTGGACCGTTCGGGAGCTTTTCACACATATCCTAATCTGCGTGGGCCACTCCAGACCCTTGATGAAGTTCAAAGTGCTGTCGATACACATGCTCGTGGCGGAGGCAGTGGGCGGTAATGTTCGGATCTCTCTCTCTTCATAGAAAATGAAAAATCTTCTACCCTTTATGAAGAACGCAACATCTATTAATCATATGCTCTGATCTAAAATTAGGCCCAAGGAACTAACACACAAGGAGCGTGTTATACATCGATTTCTTTACTGGCCAGATGGTACCAGGAAGGTCTGCACAATGCTTGAAATAGCCAAGAGGAAACAGGAGGATGTGCGCAGGCTGGTTGAAGCTTTACTGGACAAGCGCAACGACGATGAGGTTCATTCTCCCTCTCCATTCGGACTGCATTAGTTGTGCATACATCATTACTGATCCAATCCATGCTTGTTCTAGGACCGTGCGGATGAACTCAAAGACATTGTGCATTGGCAATCGATCTGCGAAGGTTTCCAGGAACGGTACTATCATCTCAATGTTACTGTGAAGACTAAAGGAGTTGCTGATGACGAGGACAGTGGCAATCTATTCTTCGCTGAAGTCACACGAGATCAGAATCGTACGCCAGGATATTTTCTCAGCCGATTCTGCAGGGTTAACCGTGCCGGCAAGGGTAATTTACACTCTTATCTCAAACTAAGCATTTTTTAAATACTGTTTGAAATTAGCTATTATATATACTTGTGAACGTGTTCCTGGTTGACTGCTGTTTGCCAACCGTGCCATCTTCTACCATACCTAGCTTTATGTTTGTATAATCTTGCGATTGAATTGGTTCACGCAGAGCCATTTGTAGGTGCCCCCATTATACTTTTTGCCACTTATTCTGCTACTCTCGTGTGTCTGAGGTAGGCTAATTATCTGACACTTAAATGACACTCCTGTCTTCGTTTTGATGAAGGTTTATGCCATGGTTGTATGAATAATGGAAGTACTCATGTGAAGCACCCCCATGCTCATTTATACAATGCTGGCCACAGGAATATTGGTTTCCCACTTGGTTTTGGTCCCTGCAACGAGAAGCTGTGGCATGACTTAACAAACAATGTATGGTGATCTAGCGTTCTAGTATCTTCATTGTTACTTACATGTGGTCTATCTTCCACAGTTGCATTTTTTGCTGAGTCAATGTTAATTATGCGTTCTTTCCTCAGGTGCAGGAAGAGGATGATGATGCAAAAATGAGGAAAGCTAAGGAGGATGAGAAAATGATAAAAGCTGAGGAGGATAGGATAAGAAAGTGCTATGATGTATATGCCATATTTGTGTGGTAAAGAACTGTTTTGTAGGAACTTGATTTTAACCACTTGTCTGATTATTTCTTGTTTGTTTTATTGTCTTCTGAAGTACCTTGACGACGAAGATTTTATGGAGGAATTCTGCCGCAAACGTCCTACGATTCACTCAGGAGCGTCCTAATTCCAAATATCATAGGACAACAATATCCAGGTTCGAGTGCCAGTCTCCTTTAATTTGTTATTAGTTAAGCTTCCGTAAAGTTTTTGTGTGATACCCACATGAATTTTTAGAGTAAAAATACCAAAAAGCTCCTGGATGTTGGTAATTACCAGCCCTTTAGTTCCGAGCCTGATATCTGGCAACCTGCTTGTGAGAAGAATAGGAGAACTTGCCTCTGAACTGCTCCATAGTTCGCCGAATCTCCTAAAACTTGATGTTGTTCTGGGGTGACCAAATCCCATCTGGTGTCTATATATTTGGTGTTTGAAACTGGTCTGTTGTTTTGTTCTCCTTTGTTGTGTTTAGTTGTGTCATGTCCAAGATTAGTTGTGAGTTGCATATGCATGTTTATGTTTAGATAATTCCATATATTTGTTGACCGTGCTGAGAAAAGTACTGTTGTTGCTGTGATTTTGGAACCACTGTGAAATCAAGATTTGTTATAGCGGAACTGGAATATAACATCGCCATCAGATACCCTTTTAAAAGTCGGTCTTGCCCAGTTCTATATCTCTATGTTCTTGTGGAGGCCCTTTTGTGAAATATGTGACATTGCTGAAAACTCGACTAAATATTCAAAATACTGTGCTTAAATTGTGGAATATGTGATATGTTGCTGCCATTTTATAGGAGGGTGAAGAAATGGCCTGTGTCCTGTGAAGATTGAAGAGCGAAGATGTCCCTACTTATAATTATCATGTGTTTTCCTTATATAAGTAATTTCAACCCAGTGGAGCTTGCGAGTAACTGTCGGTCGTGAACTTACCAAGTTAAGCACTTAACTTATGTTAGCTATTATGACGTTTGTGTACTGTAATGTGTGAGCAAGGCTGGAAGACTTCTGCAATTTCTTGTGTGTTTACTACTCACAAGGCTGCAAGACTTGCAATTTGTCGTGTTTAATATTGTGTGGATTGGCTTATTTGCATACCGTGGGCTCTTCTAGCATCATGTTGGACATGCGCACAAATTTGCAGTGCCAAAATATATTAATGGGACATTGCTATTGGCCGACCGATAAAACCTGGACCGCTCCTCAAGTCCTCATTGCGGCGTTTGATTGGATGAACCCTCTGATCTTGCCTCTCTACCTGGTTCCCCTCCATGAAATTCCTCGGACATGAACTCTTGTGTGTTGGTGGGCCTCACCTTGCATGAAACGGTGGCACGTCTTATTGCAACACGACTCTCCTTGTAGCAACGTCAGCGGCGCTTGTAGCAGCATCATCAAAAGCCTGTCATGGCGAGTTTGGTTTGCAAGGAATGAAATTACTCATGATAAACCATTTTCGTAACCCTGATGTGGCACGAGTAATAGAGAGGAAGCACGAGTGGCACACGAGGATGTGGAGAGCTCAAGGGAAATTTTCGTAACCCTGATCACGTCGTACAAAGGAGGGCGAGCGGGAGAGACGAGCGGGTTTGGGGTGATCGATTCGCTGTGCTTGCCCAATTTGTTGACAGTTCGAGGACACTTCTGCAAATATTCCAGGAGGCCACTAGGTAGGTCGATCATGTCTCTCTTCTTAACCCAATTGTTCACGTGCCATGAGTGTAGCTAGAGCACTGTTTTTCACTCAAGAAAAGTTAGTGCACTGTTTCATAGGATACGTTCTCGTGACCCCATGATTTACACCCATGTATGTTACCCTGAAAACTCAGCTGCCCCAAACAAATTATTTCACAGTGCTACTCATTCCAAAAAAAAAAGCTAGCACAATGTATGCATATACTCTATCACATAATCCCGTAAGGTTGACCGAGAACATAGCCTCTGCAGCTCCAGGCATCCCTGGCGTGGGCGGCGTAATGGGCTTCGCTTCGGCCCAAACCTACCCGGTGACGGCTCTCGCTTCACTCCGACAGAATTTAGCCTCTTATCTGTATACTCTTCATATGAATTTGTATCAAAATAAAACAAGACAACAATTGTGCTCTACATTTAAGCATTGACAACGAGTAGTCATTGCCAGCAAAGAAAATTTTGAGTGTGTATGGCCGCGGTACGGCGGGTAATGTAGCTTCAATAGCAGAATCATCGATCCTGTTTCCCAAGACATAGAGGGAGCACGAGTGGCACAGGAGGACAAGGAGATTCCCAAGCGAAATTTTCTTAACCCAAGATCGTGTCGTACAAGAGGGGGAGCGAGAGAGACTAGCGGGTTCCACCCAGAAAGCAGTGTGATTGCCGTTGGCAATTTGCAGCACCGAAATATATTAATGGGACATTGCTATTGGCCGACCGATAAAACCTGGACCGCTCCTCATCACGGCGTATGATTTGATAAACCCTCTGATCTTGCCTCTGGTTCCCCTCCATGACATTCCTCGGACATGAACTCTTGTGTGTTGGTGAGCCTCACCTTGCACGAAACGGTGGCACTTCTTATTGCATCACGACTCTCCTTGTAGCAACGTCGGCAACGCTTGTAGCAGCATCGTCAAAAGCCTGTATAATTGCTGGTGTCATGGCGAGTTTGGTTTGCAAGGAATGAAATTACTAATGATAAACCCTTTTCGTAACCCTGATGTGACACGAGTAATAGAGAGGAAGCACGAGTGGCACACGAGGATGTGGTCATGTGGAGAGCTCAAGGGAAATTTTCGTAACCCTTATCACGTCGTACAAAAGAGGGGGAGCGAGAGAGACGAGCGGGTTTCGCGTGATCGGATCGCTCTGCTTTGGTTTCCCAATTCTCTGAAACTTTGAGGACCGTTCTTGTGCAAATGACACGCGAGGCCACTCCGTATATCGATCATGCCCTCTCTTCTCAACCCAATTTCTCATGTGCAATTAGTGTAGGTGGTGCACGAGTAGAGCTGTTTCATCGGATACGTTCTCGTGACCCCATGATGTACACCCATGAATGTTGCCCAGAGAGCTCTCGTGCCCTAAACAAATTATTTCACGATGCTACTCATTCCCATGTTTTGCTCGAAGCCATCGATCCTACCCGTGGCCGCACAAACAAAGGACAATGCTTGCTCATATGATTATGGAGAGCAGCGTATACAAATTTGGCTGCACTCGATTCAGTCCTGTCATCACACAAGATTGCTAGCTTCAGAAATAAAAAAGCTAGCAAAATACTCATGAGGCACTCTATTTAGAGGAGGCCAGTCGATCAGCTGGAAATTTGATGAGAGAGGCCAGGTAGGTGAAGCATTTACAAGAGCTCTCATGTGGCACGTGCCAGAGAGGCAGGCTAGCAATAGGCCATAGCTACGTAGGGGCCCTGGCCAAATCAACAGGTAATTATGGTGCTCATCACAAGCTCTGTCGGGCTACCATGCATGGGAGCCAAACTTTTCTGTCGCAAAGCTACGGGTGGTCAATCCCGTAATGTTGACCGGGAAGAGAAAAACTTCAAGCACCAGATTTTGAGTTTTGAATTCTTCAGGACATGTGTGCATGTCTGTGCGTGTGAGCTATACTTTGCACCCCCATACCTCTAGAGGCCGTAGTGTGATGTTCATGTCTCGACCAGACACAAATGCAGGAAAACACTCGAAAGACCCCTGGTGAACTCCTTTTTAAAAGTTTTTTTTGCGAACACGCAAAAGCTTTGCATGTCCTTTGTATTAGAAGGAGAAAAGAAAGAGCGAACAAGTTACAGCGAATCCGGCATCGCAAGGGTGCGGTTACAGGGCCTTGGCGGCTGCTAGGGCGAGCAAACCGTGAGCACAAGGAAAGGAAAAAACAGCGCCCAGGGAACTACAGAGCTATCTCCAAATTTCTTTCAGCCCTACAGCCCCAGATAACATCCATAACTTGATCTCGCCGGCAGCTCTACGGCAGACGTCGGAGACAGACTCCGAGACGCGCTGAAAGACTCGCGCGTTCCTCTCTTTCCAGAGAGTCCAGACCGTGAGCAGGACGAGAGAATCAAAACCCTTTCTCTGCTGCTTTGGCACGCGGCGGCGTTGGCTCAGCCACCACTCGCACAAAGTGGCGTCAGCAGAAGGCAGGACCCCAAGCAGGTTGCAGCGTCGCAGGAGATTGTGCCAAACTTCCCGTGCAAAGACGCATCCAACAGCAAGATGATCGGCCGTCTCAAGCTCCTGGTCGCAAAGGGGACAGGTGGTGTGTGAGTTCATACCATGTCGCCGCATCCGATCTGCCGTCCAAATGCGTCGTTTTAGAGCGAGCCAAATATGCACCTTGCATTTACCCGGCGCCCAAGTCTTCCAAATTGTCTTGCCGCACGGGAACAGCACAAGGCCAGCATGGAAAGCACGGTATGCGGAGTTAGCTGAGTACTCCGAGGACGAAGTCCACTTCCAGATGATGCGATCGGGAGTCCCAGCAGCAAGCCGCACCTCCTGCAGCCTGTCTACAAGTTCAAGGAACTGAACTAGGACCGGAACTGTAAGAGGCCCCGTGATGTCGCGGATCCAGCGCCGCTCCAGGATGGCCTCCTCGACAGTACGTGCTTGCTTGGCTTCGTCCTCGACAGCAGCAGCAAGGGCCGGCGCTAGGCTCCTGATGGATTGGCCGTCTAGCCATGAATCATCCCAGAACAGCGTCGTCCGTCCGTCTCCGACAGAGAAGGACACGGAGGCGTCGAACATGGCCTGCACCTCGGGTTCCACTTTTAACAGAAGATCAGTCCAGCACCCCTGCCGTTTCTTTTTGAGCCACAGCCAGCGCATACGCAGCGCAAACCCTAGCAGCTTCCGATTCAGTATGCCAAGACCTCCATATTCAACCGGTCGACAGACATTCTCCCAGGCAACAAGGCACTGCCCGCCCATCACCGCCTCAGAACCCTTCCAGAAGAAGGCTCGGATCCGCTTATCCAAGAACTCAAGGAGCCAAGCAGGCAGCTCCAGCGCGATGGAGTGGTATATCGGTATGGAGGTGATGATGGACTTGATCAAGACAAGCCGGCCCGCTGATGTGTAAAAATTTGTCATCAAAGGCGACAAGCGGCGGCAGATGGTGTCCACAATCGGCTGCAGGCTTGATTTGGACAGCCGTTTGTAGGACAGCGGCAGCCCAAGGTATGTGCACGGGAAGTGCACAGCAGCAACAGCGAGGTGATCAGCCGAGCAGCGAATTGGCGAGATGGAGCACTTGCCCATGTTCGCTCCTTTTTTAAAGTATTTGACATTTCGGTGGTGCAGTTACAAACCGCTTTTGCTGCCAAGCTATCTAGCTTGCCATCTCTAGGGACACCCGGATTCTTGTAGCTCCAGCTTGTGTCAAGTCAAGTCAGGGGAGTCCCATTCCTATTCTCCGTTCTTTTCGATCGAGACTGAAACCTTCTGTGGAAGTTTGAGCTACATACCCGTAGAAGTATGTGTGTACAAGACCTGTAGTTTTGGGGACAGGGTATGAAGTGCACCGGCAGTGAACACCTAGCTGTGGATCAGAGATTCAGAGAGATGGGCCGGACTGTGTATTTGTGGTGTAATTATGAGGTCTCTCTGCTTACATGCTTTCCACAGAGAGTCCGCAGTGCACACCTCACTTAATTGTACTGAACTGGCGCACTTCACGAGGCAAAATGGACTAGAATCAGATTAGTGTTGGAGAGAGATTGAAAAAGATCAACCAAACATTCTCTTGAATGTGCTCAACCAATCTGAAGAGCTACACTTTATAACCAACAGAATCATGTAATTTTATTTGATGGAGACTCTTAACTGAATTCCAAAACTCTACACTACAAATATTGATGCATTTTTTTCTAGATATCCAAATTGAAGAAGATAAATGTTGAAAAGGCCTTCGCGGATAACAGTTGGATCCACGAAATTAACACTACGGCCGGTGGGATGAGTTTAACACAATTACAGGAGTTCTACACTTTTGTTTGGACACCGCCTCTTGTTCATATTCTGTGACCTCGACTTACCATGCCCAGTTCGAGTTGAATTTTACGTCCACCCTGCAGTTCTTGGTCTGGAAAATTTGGACACCTCCTGAGTGTTTTTTTTTGCTTCGTTGTAACTTCAAATTAGGGTGTGGACCCGGTTGCATATGGGGGTAATTGCGGTCTCTGCCAACTTTGTAAGAGTGATCCGGGAACAACCATGCACCTCTTTTTTAGATGTCATTTCTCTCCTTACGCTTCTGAGCCTCATACGAGATTTGCTAGGTATCGACACTTGGGACATCACCACTTGGAGAGTTTGCACCCACCAACTATTGGATAGACAACTAACACACACTCCAATGGCTTCAAAAAGAAATAATTTGCTATTCTTGGTCATCCTCATCGCGGGGGAGCTATGGAATGAGAAAATGCAAGGGTTTTCCACAACATTGTTACCTTATCAGGAACCTTTTTCACAAATATTTATAGAGAGGCCAGTGAATGGTTCATCGCCTGAGCCAAGTCTTAAGTGCTCACGTAGAATGCGGAGATGTATGCGCAAGTCTTTTTGGAATTTTGTGTATATTTTAAATTTATTTTTCGATGGGAGAATAAGCACACGCGAGCCAAAGTGAATTTCTACGTATATATGGTGAAAATTAGGAATCTCTGCTTACTTATGTTAGTGTACTTCTCACAATGTATAATGGACTAAAATCAGATCAGTATTCAGAGAAAGAACAGATGAGCCAAACATTCCCTTAACTATGCTCAGCTAATCTGAAAACCATGAGCTTATATTATATTCACTCCGTCGAAACAGGCTTTCGCCCCGCTTTCGAAATAAAGCAACGACCACCGTACAACCAACGCATACAAACGCCACACCACACATGCTGGGCAGCAGCAAACACAAACCCAAAGGAAAGAAAAGAAGGAGAAAATGGAAGAGACAATTAAAATGTGTGTGTAGAACTTAAGGCATAGTACTTTATCACGAAATAAGCATGCTACTGTCTCCATTGTCATGCTGTTTACCCAAAGTTCCGAATTAACTGTAAGCTACACAAAGCATGGATACGAACTCACGCTACTTATGAGAAAATCATGTGATAGGTAACCTATGGAAACGATCGAGCTACAATTACCACGTATGGAAACGATCGATTTCGCTCTCCACGGGGTTGTCAAAGACATTCCACACCTGGGAATAGAGCCAGAGGAAGAGGGCGTGGTGGTATGAGCACTCCACGACGCATCGTCCTTGAGAATTCAAGGCACTGGACCGGACTCTGTCACCTTTCCGCCCGGCTCTGAGCCACGAAATAGAGAGAGAGAGATGGATGCCAGCAGAGAGCAGTACACGCAATAGAAGCCCAACTGGCCGGAGCTGATGAGAAACATAAAGCAAGGCCGGCCCGGCCGGCCGGGGACGTACTAACTAGCTAGCGACGCAGTTAATACTCGGCGCGCATCAATCCGCGCTGGGGTATTCCTCCATAAATTGCCCCGTCGCCCTCCTCGCCATCCCCACCCTCTCCCTTGCTCTCTCCAAGAAAACTCTCGTACCCTTCTTCTTCTTCCTCCCATGCCTTGCAAGTTGCAAGCCTATGTCTTGCTCCTCTCTCCAGCGATCCATGTCGTAGTCTCTGCACAGCTAGGTTGTGGCCATGGTGGTTTGTGGGGTATGTTGGCTGGCTCGATGCACGCATCCTGGCCGGTCGCCGGCCGGCGGGTGGAGGCGTCGGACCAGGCTTCATTCCTCGCAAACCGAAGCATCCGTGGCGTCCAAAACACATTCTGTTACTCGCGACGCGCATATATTGTTCTGTCATGCCTGGATTAGGTTAAGGGGTATGTTGTCTGGCTCGGTGCCCCCGGTCGATCTCCTCGACTCTCCCTTCACCCGGAGACGTCCGTTGATCGGGGACGTCGGACCAGGCTTCATTCCCTTCAACCATGCGGCATTTTAGAGCTTAGATCGACACCCTCCCCGCGCCGCGCGCTCATGCATGCTTTGTTCAACTAGGCTAAGGGGATCGTTACTATGTAGTAGCTCGAGGCAGGCCGGTGGAGGTCGATCGATCTCAAGCAAAGCATGTTGATCCACCGGGGCTCTCGGTTCGGACTTCAATCAATCCCTTCAACCATGGCATTAATTCAGTGTCTATCGGCAACGCCGGCCCGCCGGTAACTCGGTATCAGTACACGCTGTTCACCTCTAAGCCTTCAACTGCTTACAGATGCAGTAACCTGCAAGGTTGGCCGGTTGGTTGAAGGAGTGTATGCAGATGTCATTTCTTTTGGGCTCCCTCCCCTCCCCCTCATGCTTTAGCAATGCCAAGGTGGCAGCTGCCTGCAGGGTTAATTTACTTGCATTATGTTTAGGTTTTGCCTGGAGACAAACGCCTCCCCCCGGGCAAGGTGGGCATGTTAATCATGTTTCTTACAGTAGCTAATCATGTTTCTACGTACGCATGAATATGTTCTTCTCATTGTTTCCTTCCATGGTTTCTTGAGTTTCGCCGGCGGGCGACGTATGTAGTAGCTAGGGAGGCGATCGAAGAAGAAGACGATAAGGCCGGACCGGTTCGAAACTTTTCGCATTAGACAACATGATTAGGCAATCATTTGGAGCGGCTAGATAGGCGTGGAATGATGCGGCCATAATTGCATCCCGCCAGGGCAAGGTGGGCATTGCAGCTATAGCATCGGCTCCACCCGGTGAGGGTGAGGCGGTGACAAATTTCTGCGTCTTTCCCCGTGTCTTTTCCAACAACAGTGCCCTGCAAGACAGGTCCTTGTCTGAGTGTGACACCACAGATAAGAGCTGCCCTCCCTTCAATGCGCTGAACTACTGGGGCGCCATAGCCATAGCTCGTTGTGTGCTGTGCATGGATTCACGCGCGCGCGCTTGTCGCCCGCTCCTCTCCGGCGGCGAGTACGTAGTGCCTAGCGCATCGGACTGTGCACGCTCAACTTTCTCCGGTCGTGCGGGAGCTGTTGTGTGTGTGTGTGTGGCCACTGGCCAGTAGGATTTTTAGGTTACAGGAGAGAGGAAGAGGGTCGGATGAAAAAAAAAGGACCTGAGACCTGAGTAGCATTAAGCGTGGGCCACCTGTGGCAGTGATGGAGCACATCATGGGGCCTTGTCACCCAGTGCAGTGTAGTTCACACTATTGAATACTACTGATGCTGCCATGTACGTCGTATTTGACTCTTCAATTGCTTCATGCATGGTTCACTTCTCATCATCGTGGTAGATAGAAAAATATTGAATTGCACGTTTTTCTAACGTCCTCAATCGTAATGTGCGTAGACCACCCTGTGAGTTATGCATACGTGCCCTACTCATGTACTATACAAATATGTGATTTTCATAACAAAATACATGTAGAACTAGAACTATGAGTCAAAACATCGTGCCTGAAGACAAGCGGAAATCCATATTGACTTGGAGATCCCCACTATTCAAAAAAAAAACGTATTTTAAAAGATCACAAAATTCTGAAACAATATCGTGTGTACATATGGATATTATATGTTTGCACAAAAATTGCGAAAAAAGACAGTGTGTGTGGCCTGTTTAAACAAAGACATTTTATTGTTGCTCAAAAATGATTTTTCACGAGATATTTTCTTGTCTTTCTTTATACAGCCCATGGAAAATATCTTTCTCCCATAAAACTTTGTGTGCGAATTTAAATCTTCCGGGGTAGACCCAAGAACATTTATAGATCATCAAAAATACATGTTGTATAATGAACATCGTGTCCTGTCCGAAGACAAGGTCGCAACGTTGTACGGCTGGCTTTGAATGCTTGGGGGTAGACCCAAGATCCTCTGAGTTTTAATAAAATCAATAAAAGCCGCATGCATCAAATCGATGCAGAGGCTGGGACTGCCCCTTTTCTAAAAAAAAAAAAATGCTTCGCAGGCTTTTCCCAACATCTGCCGCAGCGCATTACTCACTGTATATCTCGCAGTATCTCCGGAAGGACCGGGAGCTAGTAACGACGTTTGCTTGTACGTTTCTTTCACCTTGCTGGCTAGCTGCACGGTGTGACGGCTTGACCGGCTGAAACAACGGGCCGGATCCAGAAAATGCATTCGACAGGGTTACGTGCGTTGCACCAGTGCGTGGCGCCCTGCAGCTGCAAGGTACCAAGCGTGTCGTCTGACTGTGTGTTCAAGGATGTTTTGCAAGTTTGCATGCACTGTCCCAAGAGAATGGTGCGTACAACTTCACTGGCCAGCTTTGACCCCTCACCCAGTGTCACCCCTGGTTGCTTTTCTTTTTAGTGTTGGCAGGAGAGCAGCCAAATCCATTGATTAGAAGAAGATCGCATAAGGACACGAACTGCTTGGTTTATTTGAGAAAAACAGGGGCGAAAACCTGAAGAACGGCAATCCACACCTAGCACCACAAACACATGCAACGCGCCACACCTAGCACCACAAACACATGCAACACGCCGGAAGGTGGAATACACGACACCCGCAGCCGGGCAATCGAACATGTCCATGTGGAGGGGGTCTTTGCTGCCCATCGCCGTACATCCTCACGAGCCACTGGTCCCTCTGGTCGGATCCGCCTCCAAGATGATGCCCCCGGAGGGAACATGACGTCGGGGAGCGCCGCCATCATCCGATCGACGAGGACTAGATAAAGGGTTCCCCTGGAGGACTTGGAAAGGTGGGTGGTAGCTGCAACATCGATGCCTCAAACAAGAGAACGCCACCCGTAGGCGTCGCCATCGGCGACTCCGGCTGGCCGGAGTAAGACTATCACCAATAGTCTCAGTCGCAGAGCCCACAACCAGGAACCGGTCAGCATTCACGCTATTCCCTCTGCCCTGCTTCGATCCACGGCAAACCGCACCTCCCGACAAGCCCGACATGCTGCCAGCCTACCTTCTGCCTCCGCGCACTGGAGGGAGGATACATCACCCCTAAGGGTGCCATTCGTCTCCCTTCAGAAGGATGTAACCCACACATCTCTCTGCCATTCGTATGCCTCTGGAGGATGCAACACCCGCAGACCATTCATCTCTCAATTATGAGAATGCAGGCTCAAGCAGAGCCATGCTTTAAATTAATAAAGCCAACCGGCGAGTGCGATACAGAGTACAACAAAGAAGAACAACAGATACATCAATAAGGTTTCAGGTAGCACGCAGGCTACATCACCGCCACTCCAGAGAGGGCAACACTCACACAGCCCGTAGGCACTACAGAGACAGCTAGATAAAACAGGCGGCGGAACAAGGGGTCAGGGCGCTCCCTAACGGTGTCGTGGATGCGGCGAATCTCGCGAATCGCCGACTCCAGCTCGCCTCGGTCCTGACGTCTAGCCACTGGCTTCCACACCTGCAGGTACATTGCCAATTTGAAGAGGCAGTCAGCCGGCTGTGAAGGAAAGATCACTTCAATAGTGTACTTGTTTCGCATGTTCCAGATCGTCCAACAAAGACCCGCGCAACAAATCCAAAGGACTCTACGTGCCCGGCCCGCGTAACCCTGAAGGAGCCTAAAAAGCTCCGCAAAACACGTGGGGTTCCAGGAGCAATGCAGCAGTTCCCTAACTGCGCTCCAAAGGAATTTGGCTAACACGCAACCAAAGAAGATGTGGTTCGTGTCCTCATGATTACCACATTACACGCAAAGCCCATTAGAGGGCCCCTTGCGGCGAGCGATATTATCGCTAGACGGGAGGCGCTTCCGCACCAACTGCCAAAGGAAAATCCTAACTTTGAGAGGAACCGCAATCCCCTAGATCTGGCAGTAGTGTTTGTGCGGGGATCCGTGGCAGAGCTTCCGGTATAAAGATTTGACCGAGAAGTTACCAGAAGGTTCGAGCGTCCACGTGAGCTCATCCACCCCATCCTCCAGGTGGGTATTCATGGTTACCCTCCGCAGCTCTTCCCAGGCCGGGAGGTCAGCCTGGCCAAGTGTCCGGCGGAAGTGGATACCCCACCCTCCGGCTCTCAGTGCTGTCTCCACCGAGATACCGGGGTCAGAGGCCACCTCGTAGAGGGAGGGGAATCTGGTACACAAGGGCCCCGACCCTTGCCACCAATCTATCCAAAACCTCGTGGACCTACCATTTCTGACATAGTGCCTAGCCCCCAAGCGTAGCACCTCCTTCACCTTCTGAAGGGCATTCCAGAATTGAGACCCAGGGTTATGGGAGTCCACAAGGATATCCTTGGAACGCGGATATTTGCTCCTGATGTTCCACACCCATTTGGCCATAAGGCAAATGTTCATGAGCTTGGTATCTCGAATCCCAAGACCCCCCAAGGCTTTCGGTTGGCATACTGCTGACCATCGGACCCAATGATATTTGCGTTTAACTCCGTTACTTTCCCAGAAGAAACGGGATCTATGCCTATCCATAGACTGGTGCACCTCATCACCAAGGAGGTAGACCCCCATCGCGTGAAGGGGGAGGCTGGATAGACACACACCGGTCAAAGTAAGCCTAGCGGCCGAAGACATGAGTTTGCCGAACCAAGGGTCCGCCTGTTTACCCACCTTTGCCGTCATGGGGTCCCAAGCTACCGCAAAGAGCGCATGGTCACTAATGGGAAGGCCCAGATAGGTGAAGGGGAATTGCCCACGCTTGCAGTTGAGCATGTCCACAATCCTCTGATGTTCCCCCTCAACAATCCCAATAGCTAACAACTCACTCTTGTGGAAGTTAATCCTCAGCCCCGACATGTTCTCAAAGCACATGAGAATGAACTTGAGATTGGCGATTGCCAAGTCGTCCGGCTGGATCATGATGATCGTGTCATCTGCATATTGCAGGTGAGACAACCCCCCAGGGATAAGGTGGGGAATAACTCCCTGGATATGCCCGGCTCTCCTTGCCGCGTCCAGAATAGCGGCAAGGGCTTCGACCACAAAATCGAAGAGGAGAGGGGAGAGAGGATCCCCTTGGCGAACTCCCCGTCCATTACAGAAGAAGTTGCCCATATCACCATTAATAGTGATAGCAGTCTGGCCCCCCGAGACCAAACTAAGCGCCCTATGAACCCAGCCTGGGTCAAAGCCTACGCGCAACAGGACCACCCTGAGGAAATCCCAGTTTACCCGATCGTAAGCTTTCTCAAAGTCTAATTTGAGGAAAACTCCTCGAAGTTTTTTAGACCTAGTCTCGTGAACTATCTCCTGCAGGGAGATCACCCCCTCATGGATGTGCCGACCTTTGATGAAGGCCGACTGGGTGCAGCTGATAGTACGGTGGGCTATCGGGGCGAGACGAATGGCATAGGCCTTAGCTATAAACTTAAAAACCACGTTTATAAGTGCTATCGGCCGAAACTGTCTAATATCCTCCGCCCCGGGAACCTTGGGGATAAGCGTAAGCACCCCAAAATTAAGCCTTGCGATATCCACCCTACCCAGGGCAAAGTCATTCGCAATAGCTAAGATGTACGGTCTAACCAGAGACCAGAACTTCTTGAAGAAGCAGACCGGCAGGCCATCCGGCCCCGGTGCCGTGTCCACCTTCATGCTAGCTAGGACAACGTCCAACTCCCTCTCTGTGAAGGAAAGCATGAGAGAGTCATTCTCATCCTCGGAAACACGCGGGCGTGTGTCCCATAAGGATAGAGAGAGGGCATCTCTCAATTATGGAGGATGCAACACCCCCAAGGCCCCATTCCTCTCCCTCAAGCCACCACCATCCCTTCCGCACACCTTGTAGTCGTATATGCCTCTCTCTCGCGGTTAATCTCTACTTGTAAGTTTCTAAAGGTGGTCAAGAATGTAGAAGAGGGCAGGTTGACTAGCAGCGCAGACCGTAGTGTAGCTGTAGGTATAGTGGGCAGTATTGCTAGCGGCTAGCTAGGCTGGGAAAATAATTTCGTCGAAATTTCAGACGAATTTCGCGAAATTAACGATTCTCGGAGAGGGGCGAGAGAAGCTAAAATCGATCAAAATTTTTGGCTTAATTGAAAATATGAAATAGATAATGGTTGTAATACATAGAAATCAAATATCAATCACAAGTTGGGTACTAGGCTGTTGGTTGAGCGTCTGGTCACTGCTGTGCTTGGTTTTGAGTTCGAATCTTCACTTTTACCTTTATTTTGGTAAATATTTTTAAGCTCTATAATTTGAATCTGGCCGAAATATTTGAATAATTTCTTCGAAATTTTGTCAATTTCGCGAAATTTGCGAATCTCTACCATGGGCGGAAGAAAAACTGAAAACTAAATGTTGAACCTGTAGCTAGGTAGCTTCTGCCCAACTTTTTCCTTGGAGGTCGTTGTGTGTACTACGAGTACATATGCCGTGCGCTACGTACATGTGCCGCGCTTTACGTCACGGATTTCAATACCAGCAGTACGGCTTCCTCCTCCTTCTCATACATGCATGGTAGGGGCAATTTGAATCAAGTACACGGTGTGCTTTACACTCGTCTTCTCGCTGAATGCAATGCGCCAACCTACCTAGCTTAGCTAGCTAATTCTTTTTTGCGGGGGCAGCTACATGCCGCTCACTGTCTACCTAGCTAGCTCTCGCTCAATTTTATTATACTTGTGGTACAACTAGCATAATGAATTTTCAGCGCTTCCATTATTCAGTGTGAAGTTTTAAGTTTCAGATTGCTTGAAGATTTCAAGTTATAAATTGGAAGGTTTATTTTTGTTTGCAGCGAGCGGCCGGCTGAACCGTTGCCGCCGCCGGCGGCCGGTCCCTTCCGCAACGCACATGCAACGGCCACAATGCATGGCCGGATTAATTTCCCTCACCGTTGAGGCCGGCCGGTGGCTCTCGACCTTGTGCGTGGATGCAGTACACTAACTATAGTGGTGAGAGGATGGACACTGTATGGATGGGAGTAGTCACGAGCAAAGAAGGATCCGAACAACGCAGCATGCACATCACCAAAACAGTGGCAACCCCGGCCGCAGACCAGTCGGGTCGCCGTGATTTGATGCGGATTCTGCCGCTCCGACGGGACGCACGCCCTCGTCTCCATGCATGCAGCGCACCCGTGCCAGCCCATACCGGCCTTGTCCCCCCTGGCCTGTCCAAACCTCCAACAGTAGTATATTCAAATCAAATCGTTTAAAAATAACTAAGCAATGTGCAGCAGCAGTGTGTTTTTTTTTACAGTTGCAGAGCCGTGTGCTGTCAAATTGGAGGATGTACATCACAGAAACAAACCCTAACTGCGCCTGAAGGGACAGGTCAAGACTTTAATCAAGCTCTTTCTGAACTGGGATGTTCGACGATTTCCATTACTGAAAGGCTGAAACTATCAAGCGAGGCATTTCCTTGATGAATTTTCATTGAGACTACTTAGCAGCTCTTCTAATATTAGTCCCCTAGCAAAAAAAAAAAAGCTCTTCTAATATTAGTCTCCATCCAGTGTATGCATAGATCGAGATTGAACACCAAAGTGCCCCGCACCTACGTACGAGCATGGGCATGTCAGGGGTCTCTGTGGAGCATCTCTTCAACGTCCTGCCGGCCTCAGGTCAACTACGTACCCTCGCGCGGCCGGACGTTGGAGTGTCATCCGCACGTACGAATGCCATAGTGAATTGAATACGCAACCATCGAGGAAGAAGGAAATGCTACTGTATAATTTCAGGTCACCTCCTCCTGGAATCCCTGCGACCCGGGCGCTCCTTCCTGTCTCTGGTCTTGTCGCCACAGCTAAGCTGCTCTTGCATCTGGGATACCGTCTGCATGCCACTCTCGCGGTACGTACCTGGTTTAGCCATAGATCGGTGGTGGTGCGTGTTCCTGCGGGCCTATACAACGCACAGGCTTGAGATTTTGACAATTGATATTCAGAATACAAAATTACAAAAAGAATCAGCTGAAATTTACTTGAAGGTAGTTGTATTCGACATTTCGGTCCCACTAGAGATTCTCCCCACTCCCCGCCCCTATAAGTCGACGGTCGACCAAACAGTCCGAACAGGGTCCGCAAGGAAAACACCGGCCCAAACAGATCATCCCCATCCTCTCAGCCTCGCGCCAAAATTATGGATTTCGTTGATGAATCAAACGGCCAGATTTTTTGGGCAAAAATCTATCAAGTTTACAATGAACATCTGCAGACATCCATCACCACATGCACCGAGCAATCTCTCCATCATAGATAGGCATGCATCCAAGACTCTATAAACAAACAAGCTTGTCGGGTGCTATGCCCAAGTAAAAAAATATGTGTTTTGATTGCTTCATTTTTTATGTTTTCTTCAAATATAACTGCACATGTTGATAAATTTCTTTTATTTGCTAGATGGAGTTGGTGACTATTTTGTATAATCAATTTCCGGAGAACTCCATTTAGATTGGCCCACTATTGGACCATATTGTAGACGGCGCTCCGGAAATGATAAGGGGAAGGGCAAATCCGGTGACAAATAGATTCACCATGGTTAAGCAAAAGGGGTGATTTTCATTCCCGACTTTGTGATGATTTTTTTTTGTTAAACTCCATGTTTTTCAGGGTTTCAAAATGGGGATTGTGGTTGCGGTAGTTATAAGGGGACATATTTACCGACTCCGGTTGGATATGCTCTGACCCGCGGCGGAGATTCAAACAAATATCTGGGCGGGCCAACTAAAAGACACAATATTTTTTTTTTTGACTAACTATGAATTTAGGGGAACTTGAGTAAAAATATGCTATCAAATATCCAGCTAAGAATGTGGATAAGGAAAATAAAATTATACGTGCTACCCTAGCGAAGATACATGTTCTTCTAAATTGTTTATACAAAGCTAAGCCAGCTGCCAATAGTTTTTTCTATCGTCGAGAAAATAAAGCGGTCAAAGCAGCCTGCTGCCTGTGTCGTCTCGGCCAGTTTCTTAGTAGGCTTTTGTCACTACGCAGGAGATCTGGCTGTATGTTTCCTGGCTTGCGAGGCTGCCGGGCCGTTTGCTTGTTGGCTGCCATTGCTATGCTAGTGCTAGTGGATTGGGCCATTAGATGTATAGGCATAGGATCTTTTTTCTGCCCCTAAAAAAAAGGTTCTTTTTTCTGTGAATCTCAAAAACAAAAAGGATCTTTTTTCTGTGCAAATCCTGCACGGGCCACGGTCCCGGTTTGCCCTCCGCCAGTGGCTCTGACCACGTGCTTCCGGCTGTTCATGGATTTTAGACAAATTAGAAATTGATTCGTGACCAAGAACCCAACTTGTTGAGACAAAAAAAGTAACTATCTATTGCTGGTACAACTAATAAACACATATTTTTTAAAAGTTTTTAGTATTGTACATGCGTACAAATTGAAAGGCACATGAGCATCCTGTTAAGAACCATTTATGAAAGTAATTCGAAGTAGAGGCAATATATAGTTGGTGAATGGAGAAACCAATGCGAAACATATAATGTCGTCAGATCTACAACTTACACGATTAGTGAATATGATGCTCCAGAAGATGGTCACCTAGATTTGTAGGAGTGAGAGGGATCGGGATTTTGGATCCTCTTTGTGAGTATAAGGATCACTCTGATGCCGATTAGTTCCAAACAGCTTGTATGCTCCACTCTGACTAACAAACGAACTGGTGCACACGAATATTATCGCGATTCCAGCTTGTACCATGGTTGATTACAGCTCTTGGAATCAATGTTGAACCAATGAACAATACTAGGGTTAGATTTCTTCAAGTCTCTGCAGTGCGCTCCACCCGAACAACTTCACAGAATTCTCACACTGACTCAGCCTAGCAGCTTCTCACGTGACCAAGTAGATCCTCTTCTGATTGAGCAATTGAATCTGATTCATTGGAGTTGGTCCAAGCGTACAATGGCAAAGTGGAAATCTGGAACCCTCACTCAGCGATCTTGGTGAATTGTTTCCTGCGTGCTTCCAGGATCGGTTATGTCCAAGTTCAACACTGCAATAGGGAGGCCAATTAGTGTGGCGCATAAACTTGCTCGTTATAGTTATGATTCAAATCAATCTGTTTTTTGGGACTGCGATCCCCCTAGTTTTATTCTCCCAGATGTAATGAACGATGTAACCTGGTTTAAACTGTGATAAGTGGCAAGTTCCAGACGCACTCATTTCCTTCCAGGGTACCGAAAGGGACTGTAAGGTTTTTAATGAGGCGGCTTGCTGACTTAATATATACGTGGAAAATTCAAAAAAAAAAAGTAGATCCTCTTCTCATGACGCTGACGCTTTCCATGCCTAGCATGCCGAACAATAGCAACGCGACCATCGCTGCAAAAAAAGGTAGTAGTTAGCAAGGGTGGGCACAATGTTATAAATAAAAACTCTAATTTGATAGTGGCCTTGTGAGCTTATTTGCTTGAGAAAACCTTTGTTATTGTCTTGCAAAAATGAAGAGAAATAATATGGAGTTTAATTAAATTCCCTAATTCTAATAGGTTATCAGTTTCGAAGTTATGTCCGAAAAATAATTTACCATGAATAACTTTAAGCATCCATCCATAGCTTTCCGGAATTGTCACTATTTCTCTAAATTACGAAGAGATGTTCTGATCCATAGAGAGAAAATGAGTACTCCTTTCACGAAAATTTAACAACTTCAAAGCAAAATCTCACATATAGTTTTCTTTCATCAACTTTGTATATGAAACTTCTAGACAATATCATCATGAACTTCTAAACCATATGTGACTAGCATGCACATGCATCCTGGTAGGAAAACTTCACAACATTTGTGGATCTCATCCTTTGGTTGTCACCTGAGCTTGCAAGTTGTTCCAAGCTGCGCGCTTAAGGCCTCTAAGCACACAAAAGCAAACATACACACAAGGGTAAAGAATCCGTCACTAAAGCAAATTATGGAAAAAATGGAAGATACACACATATGCAAGTAGGGTCAAAGTTTGAAACTTTGTCTTCAAGTTGACAATGCAAAACTACACATACTTCCACACAAATATGTATATGAAATGAAATTTTGTAGCATTCAGTGTGCAAAGCTAAAATGGCCAAATTAATAAAAATATCTAATAACTAAATGTTACATTGTCTATAGGCCTAAGGATCAAGGATGCGGGAATTGCGATTTTCGATTATTAACTACGTGCTGATTAAATGGTTATTCGAAATTACTACATGAGGATGGGGTTTCGCATGAACTTCTTGTAATAAGAACACTAGTGTTAAAAAACCTTATCTCTATGAGGATCAGGATGGGTTCTGTCACTTGCATAACTCGATAAGTTTGAAACATCACATGAATCTAGCTTCCATAAGACAAGCTGAACATAGATGATTTGAAAGAAACTAGATGGCGGTGATGTTTTAATTTTTGCCAATAAGTGAAGAAAATTATGATGGTTTTCATTCGGATCTCGACGTTAACAAAATATCTATTTGATTAAGGATAATTATACCAAGTCATAATTTATTTGATAAGCACATCTATACATGGATACTCATATACATAAATAGACCAGGAGTGCAAACACGATCGTCTAACAAAGCTAACAAAGTATTATCCCAAAGACCGAGGGCATCTCTAGTCGTAGCGCCCCCCAGCGTTTCCGCCGCTGCCTTTTTGGCTTTGCGCCGGCGCTAATTTCGACCTGGGAGGGGGGTGCGAAGTTTCCAGTCGCATCGGCCCCCAGCGCAACAACAAACAACCAAATTTGAAACTTCATATTCCCGCCCCCAAAAAAGCCCCAGTTCGGCGATCAAACCAGCCACAGTTGGGCGATCATACAAAAAAGCCATAGTTCGGCGATCGAATCAAGCCACATAGTTTGTCGATCGAATGAAAACAGCCACATTTGGGATGCTGATGCGCAGATCAGATGGTCGCCGGCGACTCCTCGGCGGGATCCTCCAAATCGATCGGCGTGGTCGTCGATGTTGGGGCGGAACTCAGAGTGGCAGTCGGCGCAGCGCTCGGAGACGTCATGGTCGTAGAGGTGGTGCTTGGTGTGGCCGTTGCCGTGTGGGGCTCTGGTCGGCCATGACTGGAGAGCTCGGAGCCGCGTCCGTCGGGGCAACATCCGTCGGGGCAGAACTCGGCGGTGGTGCAGTGGTCGCCGACGCAATCTGGCTCAGGATTGTGCTCCTCTCCGCCATGTACCACGCCCTGACATGGGGATCCATGGCTGCCGGATCGCCGACCATCAGGAAGGCGAGGTTAGTGTTCCTCTTCTTCGCCGTGGTGTTGGTCTTGAGGAGGTCGAGCTTGATGTCCTCCTTGTCCATGAGCGCCTTCCACCTGGCATCCGCCTTCTCCTCTCTCGCCACGGCGTGGCTTTGGGCGTCGGCAATGCATGTCTCGATCGATGCCTGCAGCCTCGCCGCCGCCTGTGCAGCGTATCTCGCCGCCTTGGCTTTCTTGTGGCCGAGGACAGGGCGTCCCTCAGCCGCCCCAGCCGCTGGCGCGTCCGGCACATAGTCCTTCCCCTTGCCAAGAGCGTGCCAAACTTGCACCCACTTCTCGCACCCCTCAATCCGTATGAACACATGAAGATACTTGAACTCCGCTTGGTCGTTGTCGTTGTGATGTGCCTCGAACATCCGGACCACCTACATGAGCGATTCGGCCGAATTAAGAAAACCGGAGACAAATAGGAAACCAAGGCGAAAGAAGCTCACCTCCATATCATGGTTCGCGCCACTCTGCGGCCGGTTTTGAACCTCCTCTTGAATTCCATGCCACTTGTTGCAAGCTTGTTGGATGACCGCCCAATGGTTGGCTATGGCCTTCTCGCCGCGCTCGACGGTGAGCACAGAGTACTCGGGATCGACGATCCGGTGCTCATCGTATGAAGTCTTGACCCTCTTCCAATAGTTGTCCATGTTTTAGTTGGCGCCGGTGATCGGGTCCATGCTCACCGTCTTCCAGGCTTCGGCGAGGAGCACGTCTACCTTCGGGCTCCACTTGATGCGCGGCTCGGCGGGTGGTTTGGGCGCCTTCGGCACCCTCTTCTTCCTCTTTCCTCTGGGCGGTGCTCCGTCTTCTCCCGCGGCTGCCTCCCCCAGCTCGGCATCGCCCTGTCCTTCTTCAGCCCCTTCCTCGCCGTCGGCCTGCTGCGTCCCAATCTCGCCGCCGGTCTTCTGCGCATCCATGCCGCCGCTCGAGGTGAAGAACCTAGGGCTGGCCGCTGAAGCGATGGAGCCGGTGACGATCATCTCGTCCATGTAGGCCTCGCCTGGCATGGTGCCGAACAAGCTCCGGGCATCGTGGCCGAAAGGGAGCGAGCGACGCAGCGTCGGTGAGCTTGAGTAGCTCGGCGAGCCGGCGTACGCCATGTTCAGGTCGGCGCTGAACGAAGGCGGCAGGCGCGGTGGAGGACAGTGGGGAACGTGATGTTGGGGTTGAACCCGCCGTCGGCGTACTCAGACGAGAAGTGCCCGTTCCATCGCGGCGAGGGCGACTGCGAGTAGCCGGACGGCGAGTACCCTATCGACGACGCGACGCTTGCTTGGCTGCGCCATCTAGCGTGGATCTGGCCAGGATGAGGCGGGAGGCTGACCTTGATCTTCGTCGGCGGCAAGCTCTTCTCCACGACCGGTGGCGCCTCGTCCATCTCCAACTCGGCCTCCTCCTCCTCCTCCTCCTCCGAGTCTTCCTCTTCTTCCTCCACCTCGCCGCCCTCGGCCAGATGCTTGGCCCTCAGAACCTTTTCCCTCGCCCGGCGGCTGGCATTCTCGGTCTTCCGCCACTGGACGTCGGTGAACCACCTGGCGTTGGTCCAGCCCTCCGGCCTAGCCATGGTCTTCCTCGGCTTCATCACTCCCTCGGTGATGGCGGCGGCGGCGTGGCGCGGACCGGTGAATTTCTTTTGCGGCATGGCGGCAAGATCTGGGGGAATGGGGCGAAATGGTGGGAGTTGCGGCGAGGATGGGGATATGTGGAGGGAAAAGGGAGGGAAAATGGAGAGAAAGGGAGGGAAAGGAAGGGAATTTGGCCATGACTCGCCGACAGAGCTGGCCCACGTCGCCTTTTAGACCCCCAGGCGCAACCCAGCGCACTTGGTTCGGCTTGGGCTCGCCGGCGCTAAAAACGGCGCCAAACAGCGCTAATCGAGGCTTTGGGGGGGGGGGGGGGGGGCGACTGGAGAAAAAACCTTTGCGCCGACGCTAAAAAACGCCCTGGGAGGGCTCTTGGGGGGGACGACTGGAGATGCCCTAAGCTATCAAATTGTTACTATCATCTAACGTAGCACACAAATTTGCTTGATTAATAATAAGCACCAAATTAATATTTACAATGTAACACACAATTTGTAAATTGCTTTTAGAAATTCATTGTTGAAAATATGCGTAAAGCATGGTCAAAATGGGTGCTTGTTTGGCTCTTCAAGGTAACCCTCTTGTTCTAAATTTTGGACAAAATATTCATTCACAACCATGTTTTCAAAATTGTCTAAACATTCAAAAATAAGCAAAATAAGTAAATAATTTACGAAATATTATCTACTAGTCTAACCATAACGATATTGGTGGCATTGAATGTAGATAAAAATTTACCGAAAAGGGTTACAGAGAAAAAAGTATAGTGTCATCTGAATGTAGATAAAAAGCTATAGAGGTTTCAAATTACATGTTTTAGAGGGTAGCGCCCATTTTCACGACAATGTGTTGCCACGTTGGTAGGGGCATAGCGCGGCCAGTCCAGAGCCCTACCATGTGGAGGTTAGTGCCCTCCGGACAAGCGCTACCGAAAAGGGTTATACTCGATTTATTTTCTAAATATGTTCAATTTATGCTGAAGTTTCGTCTTAGTGTCAGTTATGTCGTTTTTTGACTCCTCCCGCAGGCCAGCACAATGCACATGGTTTTATAATGGGTATTCATTATACAATACATAGGCCAGGGAATTTTTATAATTAGTATTCCTCCCATGACCACTTGCTTCCGGTTGTTCAATGGATATTGTGTAGCTCCAAATACAAAGTATAAATTCGATTTTTTGCAAGTTTATGGGATATACCATTAGCTACCTCCGGATCTTTTCCAGATATTTTTTGAAACTCAATTTTTTTTAATTTTTTTAAATAGCAGTAGCACTCGATCTCAGGAGCCAAAAGTCTTCACTCATTGATCCGCTACTTCGTTGCCATACTATCCATAAAAAAAGGCATGAGCACGAAACAAAAGAACAAGACAATCATTGTTCAAAATAAATTTCACGCATGCTAAGTGTCTTCTTCATTGCAATAGATATATCTTTTGCTTGCTGATTTTTATAAGTTGGAAGCCACCTCACGTAGATAAGCTTGGCTGACACATTTTAATCGTAACCACGCGACAAACCCTACTGTTTGAAGTCACCCAATCATGTACACTTCCTCCTAATTTCGCAACTCTGGTATCCAACGGATTAAGAGCCGTTCATTCATGGGATAAAAACATCAAAAGTTCCATAATGTCGGGCATATCAACGCAGAGAGAGTGCTATCATTACTGAACTGGACGAGCATTAGTTCTCACACAATGGTTGTACTATCTCGCCTACATACCTACTAATACTTTTCAAAGAATCATAGTTGAGCTTGCCTACTCCTCTTTCAAAGATTGTATTTTTTTAGGAAAATATATCCTCATCGTCCCAATTTTTTGCACCCGCATATATATCAGTATGCTAACCTCTTGGATGAGACGCAACCCTTATGTACTGAGGTGCACACACATGAGAAAATATTTGTGTTGCTTGCATGGTTAGAGAAACAAAGAGTCTCTACAGACGCAATTGATTTTTGGTAGATATGACATATGAGAGTGAGAGGCACCCAGAAATTGTCTCTTTGGATCTTCTGAACATTTGGGCCACATACCCGAAGCATGGAATCAATGGTGAACAACCCTGGTTGCCGAATCCCTAGGCTGCAATTGTGTAATGCCTTCTTGTCATACGAACATGGAAGAGGGTCATCCTCTTGGCCCGTCGGGCTTTGTAGTTTCTTTAATTTCCGACTGTTATAAACGATAGCAAATAAACGACGAAGAGCGGAACGATCAAACCAAAGGGGACACACGATTTTAACGTGGAAAACCTCTCCAAACAAAGAAGAGGAAAAAACCACGGGCGCCAGCCAGCAACACTTCACTATATCGGGTGAGGTTACAAACGCCGGGGATTTACACAATGCGACTTATCCCAGCCGGCGGCTTACAAGATGTATATATAGTGGTAAAACCCTAGGTCAACTGCAGTCCGGGACGCTCCGCTCTCCTCGTCAAAAGTCGGCCTTTATCAGTATATACGAATTTGGATCACCACAAAATAACACTCCACCTTGAGACAAATTCCATCTTGTAGCATGAACGAGAACTTCACCCTGAAACAACAAAGAAACACCTTCGGCGCCAAATAGCCTCTTGGGCTAGACAGTGATACCAACTAAGCCCGAGCAAAGCTCGAACTTAGTAACAGGAACTGGCTTTGTCATCATATCAGCAGGATTATCATGAGTACTTATCTTGCATACCTTCAGCTTACCTTTTGCAACAACATCACGCACATAATGGTATTTGACGTCAATGTGCTTTGTTCTCTCATGGAACATCTGATCCTTAGTAAGGTAAATAGCACTCTGACTATCACAAAACAGGTTAATGCAAGTATCATCTCCACAAAGCTCAGCAAACAAACCTTTCAGCCAAACCGATTCTTTACATGCTTCAGCAATAGCCATGTACTCTGCTTCAGTGGTAGACTGGGCAACAACGGATTGCAACGTTGCCCTCCAACTCACGGCACAACCACCAAGCGTGAACACATAACCTGTGAGGGATCTCCTCTTATCCAAATCGGCAGCAAAATCTGAATCCACATAGCCTACGAGTCCCTCATCAGTCTTGCCGAACTTGAGGCAAGCATTGGATGTGCCACGAAGGTACCTGAAAATCCACTGAACAGCCTTCCAATGTTCTTTACCAGGATTAGCCATATATCTACTAACCAAACTCATAGCATATGATAAATCTGGACGTGAGCAAACCATGGCATACATTAAAGAACCAACAGCACTAGAATATGGAACTCTAGACATGTACTCAAAATCCTCATCCGTACTAGGACATTGTTCAGCTGACAATTTAAAGTGAGGAGCAATAGGAGTACTAACAGACTTTGCATCATGCATGTTAAAACGATGAAGAACTTTCTTAATGTAATTTTGCTGACTAAGAAACAACAAACCAGAATTTCTGTCACGGGTAATCTCCATACCTAGAATTTTCTTAGCAGCACCAAGATCCTTCATCTCAAACTCGCTACTCAACTGTGACTTGAGAGCAGCGATATCTTTCTTGCTCTTGGCAGCAATCAACATATCATCAACATATAATAACAGGTATATAGGTGATCCATTAACAAACTTAATGTACACACAGCTATCAAATTCAGACCTCTTAAAGCCATGTGACAACATAAAAGAATCAAACCTTTTATACCACTGACGAGGAGATTGTTTCAAACCGTATAAGGACCTTTTCAACTTACACACAAGATCCTCCTTACCAGGCACTATGAACCCTTCTGGCTGGTCCATGTATATCTCCTCCTCCAACTCTCCATGCAGAAACGCAGTCTTTACATCTAACTGCTCAAGCTCAAGATCACGCATAGCAACAATACCAAAAATGTACGAATTGAACTATGCTTAACAACTGGAGAGAAAACATCATTATAATCACACCTGGAATTTGACTGAAGCCTTTTGCAACTAACCTTGCCTTAAACCTCGGAGGCTCGCTAGGAGATAAACCCTCCTTTCTCTTGAAGATCCACTTACAGCGGACTGCCTTCTTTTTCTTAGGCAAGCGCACAACTTCCCATGTGCCATTCTTATCGAGTGACTGCATCTCTTCTTGCATAGCAGCAAGCCACTTCTCGCGGTCACCGGAACCAATAGCTTCAGTATAGTGGACGGCTCATGTCCGTGCTCCACCTGTTCTGCACAACTCAGAGCATAATCAACAATGTTACACTCTTCAATTAAACGTGGTCGAGGACCACAATTCCTCCTGTTCCTACGAGCAGCAATAGACTGTTGTGGCTGCAAAACAGGGGGTGAGTTCTGAACATTATTATTATCAGAATCAGAAGAATCAGAATCATCAGAACCAGCAGAATCAGGATCAGAATCATCTGAAGTAGCAGCACCATCATTGTCAACAGTGACATTTTCCTTTTCAACAGAGTGCTCCACCTCGACACGAACCTGCTCCTCAGAAAAATCTGGCAAAACATCTGAGGACAACTTATCAAAGTACATAACAGATTCATTGAAAACAACACTCCTGCTCATAAATGCCTTGCTAGTTTCGGGATTCCATAACTTGTATCCTTTTACACCCGAACCATAACCAATGAACACACACTTAATAGCTCTCGGCTCTAACTTTCCATTATCAACATGAGCATAAGCAGTGCACCGAAAACTTTAAGCTGTGAATAATCAGCAGGAGAATCTGACCATACCTCAATGGGAGTTTTCTTGTCGAGGGGAATAGATGGTGACCTGTTTATCAAGTAGCAGGCGGTGGCAGCCGCCTCAGCCCAAAAACGCTTACTCATGCGAGCGTTGGAGATCATGCAGCGAGCCTTGGAGATGATGGTCCTGTTCATCCGCTCCGCTACACCATTCTGCTGAGGCGTGTACGGGATGGTGAGGTGCCTGACAATGCCTTCTTTCCTGCAATAATCATTAAAGGCATTCGAACAAAATTCGCCACCATTGTCAGTACGAAGTAATTTCACCTTCCTTTCTGTTTGCCTTTCAATCATAGCTTTCCACTCTTTAAAAGCAGCAAACGTATCATCCTTATTTTTCATGAAATAAGGCCAAACTCTTCTAGAGTAATCATCAATAATGGTAAGCATATAACGAGCACCACCATAAGAGGGCTTACGAGATGGCCCCCAAACATCAGCATGTACATAATCAAGTGTACCTTTGGTGGTGTGACAGAAGCATTAAACTTAACTCTTGTGTGCTTACCGAAAATGCAGTGTTCACAGAACTGCATCTTACCCAAACTGCATCCTTGCAGCAAGTCTCTCTTGATCAATTCTGCCATACCAAGTTCACTCATATGTCCAAGACGCTTATGCCAAAGGTTAGTTTTACTAGCGTCATCATGAGAAACAGCAGCAACAGTACCAGATAACGTGCTACCTCTAAGAACATATAACTTAGCAGAATTCATATCACCAACCATAACAATGAGAGAACCTTTTGATACCTTTAGGAGTTTATTTCCTCCTTTGTACTTGTACCCGTCACAGTCAAGGGTACTGAGCGAGATCAAATTTCTTGCCATGGTTGGTATGTGTTTCACTCCCGTCAACGTGCGTGTCATACCGTCATGTGTCTTGACCTGAACGGAACCAACGCCAACACATTGTTGGTCGTTCCCCACACGCACGAAATCTCCAGTCTGCACTAACTCATAAGAACTGAACCAATCTTTGTTACAGCAAATATGAAAAGAACATGCAGTATCTAGAATCCATTCATCCTGACGAGAAACACATGCAGCTAAAACAGCTAGGCATTCGCCATCAGAACTACCATCAACAACAGAAGCCTCACCGGTATCATTACCTTCATTATTTTTCGGTTGGTAAGTACCTTTTCTTTTCTCCTTGTTCTGCAACTTCCAACAATCATCAATGACATGATTAGATTTCTTACAATACCTGCAGAACTTGTCACGGCCTTTAGACTTTGAGCGACCTCTGTCACCCTTGCTCTTGTCTCTGTTGTTGTTGTAGTGGTTATCTCGCTGCTCAGGCCTCCCTCGGACCTGCAAAGCATCGCCCTTGGAGGACGACGTCTCCTCTTTCTGTACCATACCTTTCATCTTTTCCCTGGCAAGCAGGGCCTCATATACTTCCGCGGTGGTTAGTTCATCACGGCTTAACAGTATGGTATCACGAAAATTTGCAAAGGAATTTGGCAGCGACATAGAAGTAAAAGTGCTAGATCTTCATCATCGTACTTTACCTCCATCGACACTAGGTCAGAAACGATCTCCTTAAAGATCGATAAGTGATTCATTACCGAACCACCTTCTTGCAACTTGTGCGTGAACAACTTCATCTTCACATGCATCTTGCTGGTGAGATCTTTGGACATGCAGATCGACTCCAGCTTAGCCCACAGTGCCGCTGCGGTTTTCTCCTGGAGTACTTCTTGCAGAATATCATTAGATAGATGAAGTTGAATAAGCGATAAAGCCTTACGGTCTTTCCGCTTCTCATCGGCGGTCCATGCCGCCGCATCCTTGTCGCCGAATTTCTCCAGCGCCTCGTCAAGATCATTGGACTGTGCGAGGATCGCACGCATCTTGACCTGCCACAGCGAAAATCTCGTCTTGTAGTCCAGCGCCGGTAGATCGAACTTCATCGATGCCATCCAAAACCCTAATCTGAAAACAGATCTGAAACAGGGCTCTGATACCACTTGTTATAAACGATAGCAAAGAAACGACGAAGAGCGGAACGATCAAACCAAAGGGGACACGAGATTTTAACGTGGAAAACCTCTCCAAACAAAGGAGAGGAAAAAACCACGGGCGCCAGCCAGCAACACTTCACTATATCGGGTGAGGTTACAAACGCCGGAGATTTACACAATGCGACTTATCCCAGCCGACGGCTTACAAGATGTATATATAGTGGTAAAACCCTAGGTCAACTGCAGTCCGGGACGCTCCGCTCTCCTCGTCACAAGTCGGCCTTTATCAGTATATAAGAATTTGGATCACCACAAAATAACACCGACCTCATCATTTGATAGAGGTAAATAAATTTTCTTTGTGCATCGACTATACAAGCTAAGAACAGATCGGGAGGTACAAAGTGCACTTGGACCAAAATAAGCTAAGAACAAATCGCAAGTACGGATTCGGCACAGCATTTTCCACTATCCACCTTTTTTTTTGAACTTGCCTAACATTCTTACATCATGTTTATTTCTGGTTGTCGCATAGTTCCAACGTCAAGTAGGAAACAAAGCATCAAGAACCTCTAGGAGCATAAGCGATGATAAAAAAAACCTAACATATCTGAGAACGCAAATCTTAGTAAACAACATAAAATTTGTCGTGAGCATTTCAGGCACCAAACATGTCCACAGCTAGCCCAAGTTATCCATCCAATTCATGAAGTTCGATGTCAATGATTATTTTCATCTTACTCCGTGTTGTATTACATGATGTGTAATACATGTCTTCTCACAACACCTCATTCAATTACGGAACACTTCAGCTCCTATTTGGATATACTTGCTTTGCATTTGTTTTCTTGCAATCCAGTGAACAAATATGGAAAATATGGCGTTACACATTTTCAACGTCCATTTATTATACCGTCTGATCGATGCATGCATGCATCCTAAAAGCTACGGGTCAACATCTGAATGGTACTACAACACTTCTCAATTGTACTACTTCCACCGATCGACAGCTCTAACGAAGAGACCTGTTTGGGACAAAAGAGTGTACCCAACGGAGTGATCTTTTCCGGCCAGACCTGTCCGTTTCTTTTTGCTTTTTAATCTCTGTTGAAATATATCAAAAACGCGATTACATTTAAAATTTGGAGAGATGTTTTTGGTCCCGGTTTCCCTTATAAACTGGGTCAATTTTATTCTATCTATTTGAGCGGTGGATATCGATCACTTTAAGCTCAAATTTTTTTTTTTTGGAGAGGACATGAAAACCTACTAACTTACAACTCACCACGTGTATTTCACATGAAAAAGCACTACTCGATGTTAGAAATAAACATGATAAGTTAAACTGAGGAAGAAATAAACATGATGTAAGAAATAAACATGATACATTACTTTAGTGCATTAGTTTTAATGTCCCACCTACTTGCACACATGCTATACCCCATGTACGTTCAAAGATAGGCTACAATCATACATACGTCCTCATGTGTGTCCATCGTTGTGTGCTCACATATATAAATTCTATATTCACCTCATGAGCTAGATATATACTCAAATGCAAAAAGAGCACGGTGCAACCCAACACCCAAACCAAGCGTTTCCTATGTCTGCATGTCCAATCGATGAACTAAATACAGTCTAATGTAGGGTTGTTTGGACTAAATCTTGCGAATGAGCGGTGTCAGGAATTAGTCTTTCTGGACTAGGAGAGAAACATGCTCAAGTCTTGCATCTTGTGTCGACCTCTCCTAGTACCTAGCTGCATATTGCCCATCATGTACGATATTCTTGTGCCAAAAATGGAACTAGACACATATGGCTGTGGCCTCGACTCAGCTCATGATATGCGGTAGATCCCCAGCAGGCAATCAGTATGCGTGCTGCTAAAGTTCAGTTGAAAGAGCCAAATGGAACTGTTCTGATATTTGCTCTTGGGATTGAACTTCAGCGTGACTTCATACACGCTTCGTTGTGCTAATCATGTAATATAGTACGATAAATCGAGACTCTGCTTACAGAGTTTAAAATCCACCGACAGGTTAACATGCATTACCTAATAGGTGTATTGACTAATGGAACAGACTTCGTTGTGCTAATGTATCTTGATTAGTGTTTGGAACATGCACGGAAAATGTTGGAAGGGCTAAGCAAAAAAAAACCTTAAAGTATAAATCCGGGTAGTAATTTGTGCTTTACGTTGGGCTATTTTCAGTTACGGCAGTGATATTTTTTTAACAGTAAAAGAGTTTCCAGTTTCTTGTAGGTTAATTATCCATATGTCTACCGAGTGTACCAGTGTGTGGACGTGTGGTCCTTAGTTCAGCGTATCGAGGGGCGAGCTCCAATGGACAATGTTGCAGCTATCTAGAGAGAGTTTCTCGGAGTATCTTCAATTGATATGTTGGGAGTCTAATAATAGGATTAGCAATGCATACGTGATTTATGTAATCTTAAAGGGAATTTTTTTTGTTTGCTCTAGGGTATGTAATAATCTGGTAGTAGAAATCCAATACTTGCAGTAATCACTGCCTATGTGCACCAATCACCGTTGAGACTAGGAGCTGCCCTCTTTTTCAAAAACAAGTGTTTTAATTATTAAAAGTGGGATCAGTTGGACATGAAAAATCAACACAAGCTCATCAAAAATTCATCTAGCACTTGACTAATTAATTAGCTATTTACTTAATGATACTATGAAAGTATTAATTCTGTAACTTATTTTTTCATCAACTAAGACTATTTGTAATGTCTCAACGACTTACTGCCATATTTGTTTTTGTCAGAGGATCATATTTATGCAATTATGCTCACCTACCCCCCACTCAAAATAGGAGGGAAATATTCTTTTATTTTTTGATTATTTCTTCCCAGGTATATATAACCATGGTGACCTCAAAAGGCTAGATACAATTGGGTAAGGTGAGGCACAGTGTTTACATCTCGTTCGAAAGTTACGGCAGAGCAAAGCATTTCCCTAGTTTCCAAAACGTGAGAAGCAACAAAAACAGCTTTTTACATTCGTATGTTTAGAACAAAATACTGGGAATGAGCGGCGGCGGAAATTAGTTAGGTCCGATGTGTCTGCATTATTGTGCGTTGCACTTCGGTCATGCAATCCATGATGAACTTTTCATTTGGGCGAGAGGCTTCTGTAGCATTTTGTGCAATACTTTCTTGTCAGGTAATAGTTGGGACTATCTAAGTTTTCTCCAAACGTGGGTGGTGGGTGCCATCAAGAACGAATTTGGTCCCTTTTTGGCTCTTGAAATTTTTAACTGGCTCTACCTCGCACTCGAATGTATACTAATAACCTTTTTGAGGGACTTTTTTTCTGCGGGGTTGTTGAGAGACTTGACTATTATTGAGCTAACCATATCAAACACGAATACGAAAGTACTGTTGTGCTACTACTTAATGAGACTACGGTTAAAAATATATACTTGTAACCTCTCACCGACTTCCTCGCATGCTCGTATGTCCCAAAATCAAGTTTGCTCTATCTCTCTCTCAGAATAATTTTTTTTGCGGATTTGTAAGAATGGTTTTTTAGAGTTTTTGTAAGATTAGCCGACTAGAATATTTACATCCTCCTTTTCCATAATTTGTAGTTAGAGAGGCTTTTTGTCACGCTAGACGGACCAATTGTTACCACCGTCTAGGCCTTAACTTGCGAGAACTGCATGGCACTTTGTCAGCCCACAGTCGCCCATATATTTCCGTAGGCTTGGTAAGGGCCCACATCACGTTTCTCATTGAAAAACAAAATCCAAAGGCCATAGGTCAAAACTGTGGCAGCCTTGTGCCACCACGCTTCTGTCTCCACCATTAGCATCTCCATGGAGGTTGGTTTCCTGCCGAACGGATCCGGTAATGAAGAACATGGCTGCAGCCAGATAGGAAAGTATTGGCTATAGGAGACACAAGGGTAACATGAGTTAACCTAGAGCTGTGCCGTATGTGCGCAAATATCTAGCTCATCATCCGTTTGAGGGTCCTCTACCCACGCCACATTTGTTCTTCAAACTGTTAGCAGGGCCAGCAATAGGGAGAGAGAGCGTGGGCGATGTGTTGTTTTGGGAAAAGCTGTAACTTGCTAGGGAGGACGGGACAGTGAGAAGGTGATGTGATTTATGGGGCCTTTTGTAAAACAGACGAAGGTGGGATGGGGGTGCAAAATATAACGGTTGGTAGATGATCTAACGGTTTGCATGGGCCTCGCACTAGCAGTCCACACAACTCACACCTGCACTGCTCTGGTTTCCTATGGCTCGACCCGTTGCCTGGCCACCAATTGGCGGGCAAGGGGCAACCACCACCTAATCTCACCTCAATAACTCCGTTCTACTGGAAAAAAAAATCAATACCTCAATTATTCCCCCAAAATAAACTCCCTCAATTTGTTTGATATTTTCACGTTGTAGTGAAGTCCCACCTACCTACTGTACGTTCAGAGATAGGCTACAAACACACATAATTACATACGTCCTCATGTGTGTCCACTGTTGTGTTCTCACATATATAAATCTATATTCACCTCAGTGAGCTAGATATATACTCAAATGCAAAATGAGCACGGTGAAACCCACATGTGTGTACTCCCTCCATTTTTGTTTAAAGGGCGCAGCTCCAAATCCATGCATTTTCACAATAGGAGTGAAATAAGGCGCATGCCATTAATTACGAAATTAATTGAGGCGTTTTAGGCCCACTGATTTCTCTCTTTCCTTTTCCCTTCCGGTGTGTGCATGCAAGTGGGAACACGTTTAGGTTTGTGGAGGTGTGAAGGTGTGGGGTTTACTAAGCGTTAATATAGCGATTAGTTAGGCGCAGCTCTGTTACCCCCGATGCTCCCACGCCCAGGATTTTCATCCAATAGATACACACCTTGGTCCCAGAGAATTGTGAGCTGCGCCCTTTAAACAAAAATGGAGGGAGTACTTGGATCTAGTCGCACCCAACACTCAAGGCACGCGTTTCCTATGTCTGCATGCTGAACGAAAGACAGTCTAATGTAGTTATGTAGGGTTGTTTGGACTAAATCTTGCGAATGAGCGGGGTCAGGAATTAGTCTTTCTGGACTAGGCGAGAAACATGCTCAAGTCTTGTATCTTGTGTTGACCTCTCCTAATACCTAGCTGCAATGTCTGCATTCTGTGCGATTTTCGTTTGCCAACAATGGAACTAGACACATCTGGTTGCGGCCTCGACTCAGCTCATGATATGCAGTATATCCCCAGCAGGCAATCAGTATGCGTCCTGCTAAAGTTCAGTCGAAAGAGCCAAATGGAACTGTAATATTATTTGCTCTTGTGATTGACCTTTAGCATGACTACATATATGCTTCGTTGTGCTAATCATGTAATATAGCACAAAGAATCGAGACTCTGCTAACAAAATTTAAAATCCGCCGACAAGAAAATATGTATTGCCTAATAGGGAATTGGGGATATTTTGATTCATGGGCCGGACGACGGAGCGACGCCGCACACTAATCCACACAGTCTGGCAGCTCTCTACCATGCATGCAGTGATGAATGGATGACATCACAAATTAAAAATTCTCTCAAAAGGCCAATCCAATTGAAAATCCATTATTATTGTTGGTTTGGTTGTCGGCGAGATCCTCAAAACTAAATACCATAATCTGATTATTATCACTTATTTACCAAATTATAATAACTTGGTTACCATGTTTTTATACGCCATCCTGCACCAATACAAGGTTGCATGATACTATCTTGTGTGGAGTGATACCATTTGTATGGTCTTAGAAACGGTTGAACCATTACTCTTCAGCTATGTGTATCAGTACAAATGTGTAGAAACATATATATGCGTGGCAAAAAAAAATCATCACCCTCGATATGTAGGTGTGTTGCAGATGTCTAAAACATGTAAAAATATATAGTTGCCATATATAATTATCCTGATAACTGGTGTGAAAAATACTCGTCGAAACTTATTAACGATGGATTTAGGCTTGAATCCCTCATTGAGATGAACTCAATAGTATAACTGGATTGCTAATCAGAATAACGGCATAAGATAATTCATTTTATTTTATTTTGAATTTTCAATTAACACGATGATAACACCATGAGTTGGCAGAGTACTATATGCATACATGTGCTCTCGTTTATAGGATAAAAAACACATGCAAATTAGTCACCACATGCGGCGTAATTGCGTGTGGTGTTTGCATATAGCTTTCCCCTTGATTAAGTTGCTTGTTTTCATTCATTCAGAAGATATCGAGAAGCAAAAGTCACCCTCAACACGTGTATTCCTTTCATAAGTTGAGCTAGTCATTTCAACACGTGTATTCCCTTCCTGTATTACACAAATAATCGAGAGTATTCATACATAAATGTAAATCTACCGAGTATAAATATGTGTTACTTAATGGGGGTACATTGATAAATTTACTCTATTTTATATATTCAGAAGATAGCGAAACCAGTATAACCGCTCAGCATGTTTATGTCCTTTATAAGTATAGCTTGTTATCTTATGAACGTCTTCTTCTAGGCGCCACTTCATCCATACCTCTTCTTAGAGAAAATGTTGGCATGATTTTGAAGGAAATTTTGTTAGTAGAGATAGTAGCCCGGTGGCTAGCTTTTGTTGGGACAGCTCATCGAAAAGGAATGAAATTGCGAACCATGTGATGGTGGACTACAATATCCCACCACAAATATTTATTTATAGTTAGTTTTGCTTGGGGAAGATGAAGCAACAAAAAAGAACAAGACGAGTTATGCTTGCACATCAGAGTGCTACGCATGCCGACAGATGCTCCTCTGACCACAGTTTCTATATACTACGCTAGCGCACACGAGTGGTTCCATATGGGAGACTAGCGCAATACCATTACTCATAAGTTTAAAATTATAAATAATTTCCAGAACATAGATAGTAATGTCAAACTAAGCATATAAGCATTAATGTGAATACTCCATTGATTTGAAAGTGTGTGCATGTTTTAGTTATTTGTTTCCAAAGTGTGCCAAAGAGAATGGACTATTGCATGTCCAAATTTCGTAGGCAGTGTCATGGCCATAAACAAAAGTATCGAGTGACTAAATGGAATTTATATTCCGACCAAAAGGCCAGGGAGTACTTGGAGTCGAGAACCACGATATGCAAATAAATCTTTACACGAAAAATGGTTGTTTAACCTTTTGAAGGTAGATGGATTTTGGCAAGAACCTCTCCAGAATATCGATATGCTAAAACATTATTTCAAGTGTCTTGAAGACCCACAAACTCTCCTTTTTTTTAATTGTCTCGTGAGGGCAAAAAAATACTATGATTTTTTTTTATGTTGAAAAGGGTTCCAATACATTTTTTTTTTGGAAAAACACTTGGATGATGATGAAACCCTTGAGCGCCAATGCGCTTATTTGTGTAACATTGTTTAGAGTAAACATCTTATGCTTGGAGAGGTTATGCTGCCGACTCCTCTAAATATTGCCTTTAGAAGATCGGAATCACTTAAAATGGATTTCATAGTCACAATTAGTTCAGAGGCTAATGTTTGTTGAGTGTTTTGATGAGCCGGATAGTTTTCATTAGAACCTTCATGTTCTAGATTCTTTTCGGTATAATCTACATGTTTATTGATATGGTGTATGCTGGGTATAATTTTCAAACAAAGAAATATTTGGAAGATGAGGTACCACTAAAGATAAAGATCATCTTTTCACAGTTTCTATGCGAGGTTAATTCAAAGAAAGGAAAATCTAGCGAAACATTGTTGGAATGAGAATAAAATTGTTGTTTTTATACGAAGATGAATAATACAAGATTTTTTTTATTTTCTCATCAGTGGGCACATATACTCCAGGTAGTGTTTGGAACATGCTCGGAAAATGTTTGGAAGGGCTAAGCAAAATAACTTAAAATATAAATCAGCGTAGGAGTTTGTGCTTTATGTTGGGCTGTTTTCAATTACTGCAGTGATATTGTTTTAACAGTAAAATAGTTTCCAATTTCTTGTAGGTTAATTATCCATATGTCTACCCATTGTACCCGTGTGTGGTCCTTAGTTCAGCGTATCGAGGAGCGGGCTACAATGGACTCAGCTTGCAGCTACCTGGAGAGAGTTTCTCGGAGTATCTTCAATTGATATGTTGGGAGCCTAATAATAGGATTAGCAATGCATAAGTAGTTTATGTAATCTTACCAGGGATTTTGTTCTTTGCTCTAGGGTTTGTAATAATCTGGTTGTAGAAAGTCAATACTTGCAATAATCACTACCTATGTGCACCAATTAGTGTTGAGACTGGGAGTTGCCCTTTTTTTCGAAAACAAATGTTTTAATTATTAAAAGTGGGTTTAGTTAGACATGAAAAATCAACACAAGCCCGTCAAAAATTCATCTAGCACTTGACCAATTAATTTGCTGATTACTTAATGATACTATGAAAGTATGCTTGACTTATTTTATCATCAATTAAGAAATTTGTAATGTCCCGCCTACTTACTCCCATATTTGTTTTTGTCAGAGGATCATATTTATGCAATTATGCTCACCTACTCCCCATTCGAAAATAGGAGGTAAATATTCTTTTATTTTTTGACTATTTCTTCTCAGGTACATATAACCATGGTGACCTCAAAAGGCTAGATACAACTGGGTAAGATGAGGCACATTGTTTACATCTAGTTAGAAAGTTACGCCCGAGCAAGCATTTCCCTAGTTTCCAAAACGTGAGAAGCAACAAAAACAGCTTTTTACATAAGTTTGTTTAGAACAAAATACTGGGAATGAGCGGCAGCAGAAATTAGTCAAGTTCGATGTGTTTGGATGAGTGTGTGTCGCACTTCGGTCATGGAATCCATGATCAACTCGTTACGTCGGCGAGAGGCTGCTGTAGCATTTTGTGCAATACTTTCTTGATGGGTATTAGTTGGGGACTATCTAAGTTTTCTCCAATCGCGGGTGGTGAGTGCCATCAAGAACGAATCAGGTCCCTATTTTGCTCTTGAAATTTATGACAGGCTCTGCCTCGCACTCGAATGTATACTAATAATCTTTTTGAGGGATTTTTTGTGTGCGGTGCTATTGAGAGACTTGACTATTAATGAGCTAACCATATCAAACACGAGCATGAATGTATTGCAGTGCTAGTACTTAATGAGACTGGTTAATAAATATACATGTAACGTCTCACCGACTTTCGCCCATGCTCGTTGCTGCCCCAAAATCATGTTAGTTTCTTTCTCTTTTTGTTTTTAAGATTAGTTTTTTATTTTTTACTAGAATTTGTAAGATTAGCTGAGCAGAATATTTACAACTACCTTTTCCATACTTGTAGTTATAGAGGCCTTTTTTTCACGTTAGACGGACCAATTGTTACCACCGTCAAGGCCTAACTTGCGAGAACTGCATGGCCCTTTATCGACACACAGTCGCCACTCTATTTCCCGGGAGCTGCTTTGTATGGCTCCTTAGTGGCACTTCCATCCCGCGCTGCCTACGGTCTTCCATAACTGGGCCAGCCTATCGCGCGAAAACATTTCACTCGATTTGACTGTTTCGGACACATGCATGTGGATCACTATCACCACACGTTGAGCTAGCTAGCTCGTTCCTAGATCACGAGATGTTACGTTGAGCTAGCTAGCACGATCGTCCGAGCTAGGAGAAGTTGAGCTAGCTAGCTAGCGAGCTCGAGCAGCGTCGACTTTTTTCTGTTACGCTCGACATGTAAACTACAGTACACGCACGTAAGCAAACAAAAAATATAAAAATAATTCTCTCGAAAGAAAAAAAAAATCGGAAACACATGTAAACTGAAACCGCAAGTACAAAAATATTGAGTACGGAGTACAAAAATCTGATAGTACAAAATTCAGTACAAAGTAAAAAAATCCGAAGAGAAGAAAAAGTCGGTGAAAAAAAAATATTTTTGAACGATTTTTAAAAATGAACCATTTTAAAATTTGGAACCATTTTTAAATTCGGAACCTTTTTCAATTCAAAACCATTTTAAAATTTAGAACTATTTTAAAATTTGGAAATTTTTTCAAAATGGAACCGTTTTAAAAAATGAACAATTTTTTAATTTGGAACCATTTTAAAAATGGTTCGATTTTCAAAAAATGAACAATTGTCAAATTTGGAACCATTTTGAAAAATGAAACACATTTTAAAAATGAACAATTTTAAAAATTGGAACCGCTTTTAAAATGGAACCATTTTCAAAAATGAACAATTTTTTAATTTGGAACCATTTTCAAAAAATGAATTTTTTTCAAATTTCGAGCCATTTTTAAATTTGGAACCATTTTAAATTTGAAACCATTTTAAATTTGGAACCATTTTCAAAATGGAACCATTTTTAAATTTGAAACCATTTTTAAATTCGGAACCATTTTAAAAATGGAACCGTTTTAAAAAATGAACAATTTTAAAATTTAGAACCATTTTAAAATTTAGAACCATTTTCAAAAACAATTTAAAAAAGAACGAAAAAGAAAAATAAAAGAATAAAGAAAACTAAAAAAAGAAAAAAGAAACGAAAAAGAAAAACAGAAACAGAAACAGAAAAGAAACGGAAAAAACGAAAGAAAAAGGGGGAGCCGCCCGATGGGCCGGCCTAGTAGAGCTCCCTCGTTAGCGGCGCGGCCGATACGCGCCGCTAACGAGCGGCGTATAGGGTTTGCCCTATTTCCCTAGGCTTGGTAACCCGACACCATGTTGGCATGTTCTCATGAAAAAAAACAAAGGCCATAGCCCAAAACTATGGCAGCCTTGTACCACCACCGCCGCATCTGTCTCCATCATCTTACTTTTACGTTTTTTTTTTATAAAACTTTTACTTTTGTTTTTAAAAGAACGGAAGTACCGAAAAGTGTTTTTTGACTCTCGAGTTCTAGTGCTTCCTCCTTTTTAAGAATTCAAAAATCATATTTATGAGTTTTAAAAAATTGAAAAATCCGAATGTAGCCATTGATGTTTCTCATAAACGTGCAAAATATCAATTTAAAATACTTTATATCATGGGCTACACAAAAATACCAAATCTGACAAAACTTGAGATTTAAAAATATGCATACTTAGATCCACACTTTTTAAATTTTTTTGTAGTTCGAAATACAAAGTATTTGAATTTGATATTATACACATGAGTGGGATATACTATTGGCTACACCGAATTGTTTTTCAAAAAAAATTGAAACACATAAATATGTTTTCAGATTTTGAAAATTGGCAGAAACACTGGATCTCATCTCCACAGGCTCATTGGCATAAAGCAGCCGGTCCTCACAGACACATGGGACCGTCGCAACTTCTTCCAGTCCCACCGGTCGTTCGGACAAACCGCAAAGCCACCGAGTGGTGGCCCCGGGAAAGCCCTTCCTAGCGTTTCTCTACTGTCTTTTCTTCTTCCCTGGTTTTGGCACAGATTCCTATGGCGAGCTGCCGAAAGCAAACAAACTCTCCTGATCCTCCCGCCATTACACACCCGAGCACCGACGCGCCAGCCCCGCTACACCCACTGACAAGTGGCTCATTCGCCATGGATCACTCCACTCTTTTGCTCAGCGCGCGCAGCGTACACATACAGACATACTACGTACGCGCAGAGTCATGACTCACGCGCCGCACAGTTCACTTCAGCCTCGAGTTCCACGGCCAGACGAACCTAGCATCTCTCGGGAATGATGCTGTTGTCCGGCTTCGTGGCGGCGGCCGTGATGGTCGCCGCGATCGCCGTGGCCACGGAGGCCAAGACGACAATCGAGCCGTGCTCGGGCTCCGACTCCTGCCCGGCACTCCTCGGCTACACGCTCTACGCCGACATGAAGGTCTCCGAGGTGGCCGCGCTCTTCGCCACCGAACCCTCCGCCCTCCTCGCCGCCAACGCGCTCGACTTCGCCGCCCCGGGCGCCGCGCACCGCATCCTGCCCGCGGGCCTCTTCCTTCGCGTGCCAACCCGCTGCTCCTGCGCCGACGGCGTCCGCAAGTCCGTCTCCGTCCGCTACGCCGCGCGCCCCGCCGACACGCTCGCCACGCTCGCCGACGTCGTCTTCGCGGGGTTGGCGTCCGCCGACCAGATCCGCGGCGCCAACGGCCTCGCCGACGCCGACCCGGACGCGCCGCTCGACGCGGGCCAGCCGCTCGTCGTCCCGCTCCCCTGCGTCTGCTTCAACTCGTCAGACAGCAACCTCCCCGCGGTGTACCTCTCCTACGTAGTGCAGGTTGGAGACACCGTGCCCGCCATCGCCGCCGGGTACGAGACCACCGTCACGGATGTCATGAACGTGAACGCCATGGGGAGCCCCGTCGCCGCGCCGGGCGACATCCTCGCGATCCCATTGCCAGGTATGGCAAATCGATTCTGTCATAGTGTTGATGATCAAGGCTTCATTGATCATGCAATGTAGTAAGAAATGAGTCCAGTTTTCTAAATATGAGAGTCCTATGCACACTGAAATTTTGTAGTGATGTCATTGCTAGACACGTGCAGCAGTCAGCAGATCAGGGTTTTAGTTGGAACTTTCAGTCCTATCACTGACACTGCTTTGGAATGCATATGCCCTTGTAAATCTCTTTTTCGATGCATTCTGGTTTGCACAAGCTTTTCTGCATCTCTTATGGTTTTCAAATCAAGCAGCTTGGCTTTTTATTTTTAACTGAAAGTTAACTAGCACATTGTTTAGTATGATGAAATTCTCAGCTATTCCGTTGCAATCCTGTTTGAGGTTCAGAAATGCGTATCAATGAAGATACAATGAGCAAATTATTACGCAGAGTACTCAATCTTCATGGGGGATCTCTGTTTTTGTCTGCTTTACTTTTGTCGATTACATATTCTGTGACTCCTGAACTGAACTTTTCTTTTCTCTTTTACATTCGCCTAATCTTTTTCTGATGATGGTTGTTGTTTATTTTCTTTTGTCCAGCTTGTGCATCCTCATTTCCAAAGTCTGCTTCCGACCATGGATTGCTTGTGGCGAACGGAACCTATGCGCTTACTGCTGGCAACTGTGTCCAGTGTAGTTGTGGGCCAGGAAATCTCAAGTAAAATTCAGTTAATACATTTTCTTTTTACAAAGCAGCATTACTGCGGGCAACTGTATGGATGCTAATCCCGTCTTCCGCTCTTTACCAGTTTATATTGCACACCAGCTTCATTGTCAGGATCATGCCCAAGCACAGAGTGTAGTAACAGCAGTGTGTTGCTTGGTAATGCGAGCACCCGCGCCACAAGTGCAGGCTGCAATGTTTCCTCATGCAGTTACGGTGGTTTTGTTAATGGAACTATTAGAACTCTGTAAGCATTATGTTGCCCAATGATCACCAGTTTAACCCGGGTTTCTAGTGTCAAGATCCTTACGTCTTATACCTTTCTTTTTCAGACTAAACACTGGCCTTCAACCGAAATGCCCAGGTAACTGATGTTGCTCACTCTATAGGTTCAGGCCCAAAGATCTCACAGCCTTGCTTGTACACTCTGTCACAAACTATTAGAATAGAGTTTATTTGTTAGACAAGGCATGCATTTTTCATTCTGAACCTGAACACTCCATGGATCTGCTGCTGCACTTTGAAATCCACTACAGTATGCCAATTGTATCACAAGAATCTATTCTATCTTTTACATGGCGTCTACAATTTCTTCCGCACTCACCCTGACTGCTTATATCCGAATGCATTGTCGAAGTAACCGACATCATCCTTTCTGACTGAATACAGTGAAGCTTCAACTCTGAACAAAGTTCAGATTTGTCATCAGTACATGTCTGTCAACACCATTTTAGATCATTTTATCAGCATATCAAATGTTTGTTGGTTTGGGATAGCTTATCACGCATCATAGCAAATGTTACTTCGATACACCTCCCCGTTTTGTTTCTGACAGTTTATTCCACGCAGGACCGCATCAAGTTCCTCTACTCACCGACCCACCTACGACGGTAAACCGAGATTACTCGACGTCTCTCCCTCCGTTATCTGCACCAGCACCCGCAGAAGCAGGCGGCGACATGCCGGAACCTCCGCCGAGCTCGTCGGTGCAAGGAGGATCCTTCACACTCCCCAGAGTATCTACATCGGATGGCCCCGCCGGAAGCGTCTCAGAGGCACCACCTCTGACGAACAAACCGCGGCAAATCTTGTCCGGGTTCATTTTGTGTCTACTTCTCCACTTGATCCATATGTGAATCCCACCATCTCAAGATTTTTGCTTTTAAGTTGTACTCTGTTCATCGGCTGTAACTATAAACTATAGTAGTAGTGGCCTCATTTGGGCAGGCAAGTGGGCAGAATCATAGTAGCCATGTTTTTGCACCTTCATTATCTGAAGGAAAAAAAAAACCATGTTTTGTAGCTCCTCGTTCTTTCTAAGGGCATTATCACTTTGTGACTTTATTTCGTGAGATCACCCAGCTGTTGTGTGTAACCGGCATCTAAGAAGATTTCTTTGCAGCCTTTTCACTGAGAACCCGGATAATGATTTTTTTAAACTAAAGAATCGACAGAGCTTTATTGATGGATTAACGAACACTCAGTAATAAATAAGGAGGTACATGCACTTCACTTGGACGGCCAACGAAGTGCAGAGTAACTATCCCCACAATCAAAATTGCAATTGTTTCTAGATCGAGCAGCCGTGCATGGGCATTGGGCATGCTCCTTTTCCTCAGGTCTGCTTCACCGGCTTCAGAAAAGAGAACCCTACCAAGTGTGTGTACTGATTGCGGCAGAGCAATTCGAGGGCGAGTCATGTGTTATTTTCTTTCGTGCTCCCTCTTTTTCCTTCTCCTTCTCTTTGACGGTTTGACTTTACCTTTAAACTGGGGCCAACTAAAATTCCCCACCCTCCTGTCCAGCTCCCGATTAACGCTTTAACACGGAGCTTTCACAGCTGAGCACATTTTCATCATGCAACTGAAGGATACCCATGTACGGTTGGCTGGTGTGTCACACTGTGATCTGCACATTTGCGTGGCCGAATTAAGCCGGGCAGAAAAAAAGCACGATACAGTGCACAACCCAGCCATTCCAATTCCATCCAGAGGAATACAAGAGGATCGCCGTATCTGGCCGAAGTGAAATGACATTGCTCTTTCTGTTCAGATGCCCATCTTCAACATGCATCTCGCATTTTACGAGCATCGACCTCACTCAGACATCATCTAGCATAAGCCAGGTTGCAACAAGTGGCCGGTTGACTCTGGAACCACGATCCATCCTGAGAACACGATCGATCTCGATGGGAATAAAAACCGGGTGCACGCCAAGATCGAATATCCAACGGCGCATGCATGCATGCATGCATGCATGCCGGGTTTTCCACAGAATAATGCAGCTGCTAGTGCTGCTGGTGTAAGATTTTATCCCCGGCCTACTTAATTAAGTAGTCAATCCGATTCCGTACGTGTAAAAGAGAGAGAGGGGGTGATAAGCACGCTTTGTTAGAGAGTGGTTTTGGGTTATCGCCTCAAGATCGATGCCGCCGCCAACACCAACACGTGGTCCTTATCCTTGTCAGAAATATAGTATATTGCACGGCCCTTTCTATCAGTTCGGACTTTTGGGGTAATTGTCTAGTGCATCAATTCAATATGGTATCAGAGACAGAGGTCTAGAGTTCAAATTCTAGCCAACGCAGTATTAAAATAAATATATGCGGACACCCTAAAATTCACGTCCTAGGCTCGTGAAGAAAAAGTCCACAGCCTGGACGTGAGGGGGAGTGTCAGAACTATAATATATTGCACGGCCCTTTCCATCAATTCGGCCTTTTGGGGTAATTGGCTACTGCATCAATTCAATAATCCTGATCTGGTAAATGGTGGCAATACCCTACCCTTCCTCCAGAAGGTTATGATCAATAGTTATCCCTTGTTCTTCGTTGGTCTACCCTACGACAGGCTACGGGTTCGTATCATAATCGTCTGCATGTTACACGGGGGCGATGCAAAAATTCATTTCCGGCTCCTGTCCTGTTGATGGCCTATCATGTCATTGTTACCCTACCCAACTCGGCCCGCCTCCTGTTGTACGGTACTTGTCATCCACCGGGCTCATGCTACAGTTCCGTACCTGTTCATCCATCGACCATGCATGGCCCTTCGCTCTTGACAAATCTCATGTACCGTCATCTCGCCTACGGCCGTCATGTGCCCCCAACCAATCTCTCGTCGCAGAAAGGCATCAGAGAAACTCGGTTCGCCTGGCCTCAAATTTCAAAAGAAATCACTGTGCATCGGTGGGCCACTACTCATGTGTCCCGTAGCAGTCGATCGGCTTCGACATTTATCTAACGGGACCTAGGGGCCTAGGGCAGCGCCTAGCCAGAGAGTGCAGCACTAGGATCCCCTAAATCTCCCGTCTAATCAAGCAGCCAAACTTGAAAGAACTTCCACTGACAGATGACGAGACTTTGCGGCACAATTCAGGCAAGCATCTATCTCTTCACCAGTACTACTACAGCAGGAGTAGTACCGAATATTCTTCATTAGATGGACCAATACTCGTAGCCTCGTAGTCGTAGGTGGTAGCATCCATTGATCCATCCAATGATCCAAGTGCGCGCTTCCGGTGATGATATTACGCCGGCCAATGGTGACTCGTTACGCCGCCGGGCCGAAATTCCGACCTCCACTACGGCCGAACAGAACACGCGACTAAACAAAGCATAGCTTAGCGTAGGCAGCCCGCGCCGTGCGTGCGTGCGTGCGGTCACCTCTGTCGCTCGATCGACTGCTTTACCCCGTCGTGCAGACGCATTAGATCGAGCTTTTTGTTCGTTCAAAACGATTCTTAATCCAATCAAATGTTCCCATGGCGTTTTAAATTGGAGTTTATACTATGGGATATCGTTAGTTTGTTTATTACTACGGAAAGCAGCTCTACTACGTACACAAATGGACGTGCTCCTCAGCTAGCTCCAACTTGCAGCGTGGTACGGCCTTTTGTACTAGTAGTTGACACACTGTGATGATCACTTAAAAAATAGTTATAGGTTGTCATGTTGATACGTACGGAACCAAGTGTGAGCAATTAATCGATCGGCTCCTAACATCTCAAAATTATAAACACGTTCAGATAGCTAGTTGAACAGTAGAACCAAAAAACCCTATCCTCCCGCGACGCGTCAGCGAATCCGCCGCCGCCGCCGCCGCCCAGCCCCAGCCCCAGCCAGCCAGCCCCTCCTCACACCAAGCCATGCCCCTCCCTGGCCGCCGGCCGCCATCCCTCCGCTCCTCCCCATCCACCTCCTCGCTCTCCCGTTCGCGCTGCTAGGCCCGCAATGGCGGAGACGAGCCCGGCCTCCCCTTCCCACCACCGGCCCCTCCCGGCGACGGCCGCTCCGGCCCCGTCGTCCACCGTCTCCCTGCGCCCGCACCAGTCACCTCCGCCCAAGCAGGCCGCGGTGCCGGCCGGATTCGCCCCAGATGTGCCGCGCCCTCGGATCCAATCCTTGGTCATCGGCGACCTCAGCTTCAGCTCCCTGCTCGGCGTGGAGAAGGAGCCCGAGGCCCCGCTTGAGGAGATGACAGGGCCGTCTCTCGGGTCCTCTGAGATCCCCTGCCTCCTCCCCCTGCCCAGCTCCCGCCGAACTTCACGCCGGTGCTCGTCTCCGATGCCCCCGTGGTGTCTGCTGAGAGGGCTTGGGTGGAGGTTGGGGGACGGCGCCGCCGGAGGGCGGAGATGGCGCCTGCCCCGCCGCCTAGGAAGGAGCATGGACCGCCGCGCCATCAATGGGCCTGCACCGAGCGGGAAGCTGCCTTCGGGAGGAGGCTGCGCGGGCGCTGTTTCCGCTGCTTCTCCCCACGACACTTCGCCAAGGATTGCAGAGGCCCGATTCGCTGCCTCACCGGCCGCTCCTCCGGCCACCGTGAGCGGGAATGCGTCGACCGCCTCCATCACCCATGAGGCCTCCCTTCCTGGCACACCTCCTCCGGCTCGCCGTCCGAACGGCTCCTGCTCATGGGCCGAGGTTGCGGCCTCTCGCTCTACCCCTCACGCCGGCAACGGTCACCAAGTTGCGCCTGCTAGCCCGGCAGCTCCGTCCAACGTGCTGAAAAACCTCGAGGAGCAGGCGGCTCTTTTGCGGGCTGAGCAGGAGCAGGCGACGTCGTTGCGGGCAGAGCTGCAAGGATTGGTCGCGGCTCAGCTTGAGGAGATGGTCGCGGCTCAGCTCAAGATGCAGGGTTTGATGGAGCGTGTTGGGGGATTGCTGGAGCGGGCTGAGGCTGCTCTCGAGAGGCTGTCCTTGGCGCCGGCTGGGGTGCAGGTTGAGCCAACACCATCTCTGTGTACTGGGGGCAACGCTGATTGCGCAGATGATGGGGTCGAGCAATTTGGCTGCTTCTCTCCCAGGGGTGTGAGCTCTTCAGCGTCGGCGCTTGCCCTTGAATCCACCCCCACGCCTATTGCTGCTTCGGTGCATGTCTCCCCGGTGGTGCAGGGACCCCGATGAAGGATCTTGGAGTGGAGATGCCTTTGGCATTGGAGGAGTTGAGGGGTTATGATGCCCCTAGCCCGGAGGAGAAGATCGCCAAGGTGATGGCTCAGTATGACACGTTTGAGCCATAGGAGATGACCTTCCCTGTCTCGATGCTGAAGCTCTGCCGAGAGATTGCCGACATGCCCAAGGACAAGCAGCTTCGGATGGATGTTCCCTCTTTGGCCAAGCAACGAAGCATCCAGTTGGACAAGAAGAACAAGGATAGTGCCATTCCAGCAGCCAATCACGCCGAGTTTAGGCGGGCGGAGGCTTTTGGGGAAATCCCAAAACTCAAGAGCAAAGAGAAAGCCACCGACGAAGCCATAAAGGATAAGATGCAATTTTATTTGCAGATATACAAGAAGCAGCGCACACCGCAGGTGTTGGAGGCGGTTCGAGAGTTAATTGTGAATAATGCTTGAGCTCTTCTGTGTGGAGGGTGCACACCGGTGTATCTCAAGCGGTGTGAGTTTGTGTGTGTTTGGAGAGTTTCTGATAGTTGGGTATGAGGTGTGGCCTGTTAGTTTGGGACTAGTTTTCCTTGTTTCAGTCACAGACGTTCCATGAGTTAGAGTGTGCGGTTTTTAACCGCACATGTATGGTTTTTGGGTCCGGTTTACCTCATTAACTGGACCAATTCTATTCCCCTTATAATGCATAGGTATATCTTCTGCTATTTATCGTCAAAAAAAATCTATAAAACATAACTTTGGTAGTTGGTACTTATATGCAATAAGATCGTTAGTTTTGTTGACCCCTGAAAGCAGAATGGGGGCAAGTACGTAAGGGAATGTCGTGCTTCTGTGCAAGTGGTAGCCTGCAACTTGCTTGTACGCCATTTTGTACTACTCCCTCCATATCAAAATATAAATTACTCTACCTACTTACCAAACATATGTATCTAGACATATTTTAGTTCTAGATTCAAACATATGTATTTTGATACAGAGGGAGTAGTTGACAGTGTGACGATCATTAGGTGATTAGGTCGGCAATTGCGTCCTGCATTCCTGCGTCAGCGGGTGACCTTACAAAAAATCTGTGCGGGTGACTATATTATGCATATATAAAGTAAATCGCTGTTCTCCTAATTCCTAGCCAACTCGTCGTTCGCCTAATTCTTAGCCAGCCCTACTGAAATAACTAACAGATGGTTATGACTATTTGTAACGGTTTTGTTAATTCTCGGTCCACCGGAAATAAAATAAATCACAGTCGCCTCCTTTGGATTTGTGTTATGACGTAGAATCTGAGAGTTACAAATGGGTTGCAAATTGCAATTGAAGTAAAATTTCAGTTGCACAAAAAATATTCAAATGGTACAAAGTAATGTTCACGAGGTTGAACAAAATGTTTATGTATTACAAATCATGGGATGATGCGAGCCAACTAAGAGCTTTGGCACCCTGTTTGTAATTAAGCCCAACCTAGTCATTGTAGGTGCTATTCTTGCGCCAAAAATTGTATAAAATACTCTTGGATGTAAAATTAGGATTTTATATTTTATACCAAAAATATTTCGGACATCTCAGAAATTTCAAATTATCTAGAAAAAAATTCATTGACAAACTGTTTGCCCAAATTTTAATTGGATATGTATTTAATTTGGACGTAGTCCAAGATTCACACACAAAATATTTAATCTCCTAATTTTTATTGTTAAAATCTTGAATCTCCGTGTCAAACAACAATACGGTTACGAATAATATTCTGATGCATGATTGCTGAGAGTAGGTGATTATTTCAAATCGGAGGGAATATGTTATTTCACCGTGCACGCAAAGTTAAAGCAGAGTTTGGCAAACTGATGATCTGTACGTTGAAGAGACATGTGTACCACTGAAACTGCATTCATTTAATATGGTGGGGGTGTGTGTGGTGTGATGTGCATGTATAGCATGTTTCGGCCTGCCCTGCCCTTTCAAGAAAGTGAAGCAGAGGGGTTCGAATAATCAAAACCAAAGAAACAAACAAAGAAAGAAGATATGGAAGATCGATGTATCGAGGATGAGGGCTGGGACCCATGCTGTCTGTCTCCCTCTTTCTCCACTCTCCTCTCAAATTCAGGTGCTGACTGCTGAACCCACGCCGAAGGACACGACATGAATCTACCAGTTGAAAGAAACACGGCATCGGAAATTCCCCAGGGACTACATCATGATTACTTGGAACATATATGAGTGATGCTGTCCTGCTGCAACTTGATGGACATGGGGTAGCGAATAGCTCTGTACGTCTATATCCAGATTCCAACTTTACGCCTGCCTCCTAACTCTGATCTTGTGGCCTGTTTTACATTTATTTCGAACTCTATTTTGCTTAATTCGGTGCTGAAGATTGCAAATCAAATCTGTCTGCATGTCTGTAAGCCTGATTAAGGCGACTGTGAATCCAACTGTTAATTATACATCGGTATCTCTGTTAATCAACCAGTATACATGCATGTGCAAAGACGAAGAACAAGAAGAAGGCCAAAACCAGAATCATACTAAGTACTATCTCAGACTAATCGCCTACTCTCTCCATGTCTCCCTCCCTACGCGTGTAGAGTACACGCATGTACCGGGTATCGGCAGATGGGCGTGCTCCAGCGCACGCGCGCGCTCCGGTGCTCATAGTCGCCATGCTCGCAGCCCATCATCCATCATCGTCTTCAGCGATCACGACATGACTTTGGCGCGGGTACACGGGGCCAAGTGCAGGCGGTGCGACGACGACGACGAAGACGAGTGCGCCGCTGATGAGGACGTGTCCCGCTCGACGAGCGCGCGGAGGCGGAGGAACTCGTCGACGGAGCAGGGCAGGCGCAGGGGCCCCGAGGAGTAGTGGTAGCCGTAGGTGTCCCGCGCCGCCTCCAGCAGGCGGCGGAAGAGCGAGTGGTAGAGGTAGGCGATGGGGATGACGAACCGCCGCTGGTCGTCGTCGACCCGCACCGCCAGCAACCCCTTCTTCACCTTCCCCTTCTTCTCCTCACCCTGCATGGTCGCCGACGATCCAGCTGCAGCCGAGCTCTCGCCGTTGCTTGTTGCTGCTGCAGCGCTTGCCCCGGTGCGACGGAGTTGCTATAGCTATTGCAAGTCGAGAGGTGTGTGGTACTGTGTTGTTCGTCGCAGTCGAGGCGTTTCTTATAGGACTTCGCTCCTGCGTGCGGGAGAGAAAGAGAGAGATTAGCCGGGAGCCCGGGGGTGCGCGGCGCACTCGTACGTGTACCGGCCTCGATCGGCCTGTCCTTTGGTAGGCTTCCGTGTTGGGCTGACTTGAGACATACAGTACGAGAGAAGATTTGTGCGTCGTTGCCACCTCGGTCCATTCCAATAATCGCTGACCATGTAAAAAAAATATCAGTCGGAGTATTCCTCTTTTTTTTTGCGGGGATTTGTAACTAAACTATAGAACTCCCTCCGTAAGGCATTTTAGTTAGTACTACAATATTGACTACTCCCTCTGTCCAATAATAACTGTCTCAAGTTTGCCAAAATAAATTCAAAAAAAAAATTTGCCAAAAAATGGATGTATCTAGACATGAAACATGTATGGATACATCCACTTTTTGACAAACTTGAGACATTTATTATCGGACGGAGGGAGTACATACATACCCCCTCCGTTTTTACTATAATATATGGTTTAGGTGTTGTACATGTTGTCTACATGCAGACTAAATGCACATGCACACTACTACAATGTGTCTACATGCATTTGTATACATGTTCATGTGGACAAATGATAAAACATCTTATATTAAAAAATGAAGGGAGTACAAACTAAAATGAGTTAACGTATGTATAAAACACGTTCAGATACATTTGAATCAACAAAAAGCCTATTTGTCTTACATTAGTGAACGGGGGCTAAGTCGGCATACCAAGCTCAATTCCGTGACATCGTCCATACCGACATGAATAGACTTGTTTGGAAGGTTTGGGCTCCTCCAAAAATCAAGTTTTTTGCATGGCTTGCTCTCCAAAATAGGGTGTGGACGGCGGATCGTCTAGCACGACGGGGTCGACAAAATTGTGGTCTATGTCCCCTTTGCAAGAGGGCACCCGAGACGATCGTTCACCTCCTCGTTCATTGTCGGTTCACTTCTAGAATTTGGGATATGATCAAAAATTGGCTTGGCCTCCATGCCCTTGACGTCACCGGGTGGACAACCTTCTCAACCATGGAGTGGTGGAGACATATGACCATGGGCGTGTTACCCCATCGCAAGGCCATGGCTTCCATAACGCTTCTTGTCTCTTGGGAGGTTTGGAACGAGCGCAACGCCCGTGTCTTCCGCAACAAGCACGCGTCGCCGCCTACCATCTTCGATAAGATCAAGTTCGAAGCTAAACTTTGGGTTCTCGCGGGTGCGAGGAGTTTGGGTGTTTTAATTCCGGGAGAGTAGGCCTTTTGTGTTGTGGCCGTGTTGTTCTTGTACTATTGGACTTCGTGTCTAACATTCTCTCTTAATTAATCAAATGGGGCAAATCTTTTGCCCCACTAGTTTCTAAAAACAAAGAATAATACTGCTGGTGTAAGATTTCTGCCCCACTTAATTCATCGATCGATTCCCGTGTAAAGAAAGGGTGATAAGCACGCTTTGTTAGAGAGTGATTTTTGGCTTATCGCCTAAAGATGCTGCCGCCGCCAACACCAACACGTGGTCCTTATCCTGATCAAGGTAATGGTCGCAATACCTCTCCAGAAGGTCCCCAATAGTTCGAGTAGAGTAGTTATTTTTGTCCCTGAATTTCAATGCTCGCTTGGCTCTATCAAGGATGACTCGAGCGAGTAAGATGTCATGGATAACTGAACACGGCACCGTGATTAAAACCAGTGGTTATCACTTTCCACCTTGAAGGAAGGTAGATATTGCTTCTCGCTATGCTCAGCGGTGTTAGCCTCCCGCTTGAAGAGCGTCAGATCTCACATCGCCTCATCGATATAGGTTTGACCGGGTTTATAGAGAAATATGCTAATACATACAAGCGTCAAATTTATATGGTATGACAAATATTTTTCGGTGAATCTAATAAAAAAAGCTCTCTTTCAGAAGATTAAACGCGAAAGTAAAGATTGGATCTTAGCCGGCGCTAGACATCTTGCGGACATTGTCTCTTAGGTTGCCTGAATGGCCCTTTTTATTTTTGGCCTTGGCCATGCCTTGTTTGTTTCTCCTATGTCAATATAAAAGGCAAATCTTTTGTCTCGTTTTGATATATATTTTTTTGGTATTGTAGATGTTGATGTATTTTTCTAAATTTGCACAAACTTAAATTATTTGACTTAGAACAAACCATAAACTTCAATTTTCCGAACGAATGGAACGCATACTAAAATCAAATGACGTCCTACGATTTGTGTAGAGAAACTTCCATTCTCTAATTTTCATAGGTAATTTTTTAAATAAGTAGCAACAAGGATCATACGGTGAAAAAGAGAACAATACTTGATTGGTAGGCGGAACCTTTAATGTGAATTAGTGATTTTCTTCAGCTTTCGTGCCTAAAGAAAAATGTTGTACTTTCACGTTTAAAAAATATATGACATATTTTTCTTAGCAAAAGACCAAGAAAAAATAACTTCAATACCATGTAATTATCTTATCACAAAAATGACATATTAATGAGTAAATCCTTGGCAAAGATTTATCTGAGCCAATCAAAATAAGCTCGGCATTTAAATACAGGGAATGATATCAGAAGTGCGACTACAAGGGTTAAGCATTTATTTATTTTTTCTATTTTTTGAACCATTGAGGGAGGAGCCTCATTCGTTTTCGATTAAGAAGGAGGTGCGGGGCACATCGTTGAACTCTGGCCGGCTGGAGAACGCCACCGCGTCCCAACCATTGGGACAATAACCATTTGCTATGCATTTATACTAGGCAATCTAAATTTTTACTGGAGCAAGTAATTAATGAATAAATATACGTGGCGAGGAATATGTTCCAATAGTTTTTTGATGTTTGACCAAGTGTGTTATGTTTGGAAATAGAGGTAACCATAGCATGTTATATACTCCCTCCGAGTCCGAAAGAAAATCTATAACTATTTTCAAAAGTCAAACAATGTAAAGTTTAACCAAGTTTATAGAAAAAACTATGAACCCTTAAAACACGTTGACTTCTGAAAAACTTGGTCAAACTATACATACTTTGACTTCTAAAAAATATAGGCCTTCTTTTTTAGCAACAGAGTTATATGTGAGAAACAAATGTGTGCAGACATGATAAATTGTGTTCTTACTTTTAGCATTTTTTTTTTGGTGGGGTATAGGGCAGAGTACTCAAATATCATCTTCCGATTCCTTGCAAATAGGTGAGATGAATGGGGTATTTTTGCTGCCTACACATAGCCCATCTTCTCTAAAATTAAGAAATAAATGCAGATTTAAAAAGCATGTATACATGTGGATGTGCGATACATATGAACAACTCGAGAGAGGTCTTTTGGCTCCTGAGATCCAGTGATTTCGTTATGCACTTATGCGAAAAAAGTACTATTTTAAAATTTCAAAAAATCTAAAAGAAATTGGCATGGATAAATACGCATGTTATGTACATATTTGCAGATTTTTGCTACATAAGACATTGTATTCTTGGCTACGAAAAAACCAAAAAATCATGGATGTGAAAAAATTGGCATGAGAATCAACATTAGTCTTTTTTTACATATCACGTATGATTTTTTTATGCAAATTAGATTGTACACAACAGACATGTATATTTTTTCAAAATTTTAGAGACCTTAAATGAACATTTTGATTTCTTATAAAAGGAGCACTGAGACTTTTCGTAACGATTCTCGGTAGTGAAGATTCTCAACTTGTGCTACCTAAGAAAGTGTGGATCTATATATAATAGCAAGTAGTATTTTGCTGCCATGGAGATTTGGCTGCGACGGAGCGGTGGGAGGCATAAGTTGCCTTCGTGATATGATAACTGAAGTTAGTAATGTGGGTTGTTGATGGCATGAGAAGGAGAAAGGTGTGAGTGAGATGATCGAGTGATGTTGTGGTATGAGTTGTGTTAGGTGAGTTGTGTTGTTGTGTGCATAGTGAGCAATGAGAGTGTGCAGTGACGGAGCTACGTTGCTGCCCCGGGGGAGGGGGCCACTGCCCCCCCCCCCCCCCCCCCCCCAAATCCTTGCTATTTTTCTCCTCCCAGCCCATTAGCCCCTCTCCCCCACCAATGGATGGCGCAAGCTCTCCCATCGTGTGTGTGAATTCGATTTTCACAAGTGTCATACGATTTGGGGGGCAACATTTAACAACATGATGAATATGGCGCTATTCTATTAGAACAAGGGCATGTATTAAAGACGTTGAAATTTTGCGTGTTATGATTAGTTTCTCAACTGACCACGGTTGTATTTAGCTTAATAATCTCATGCAACCCTACGAAGCTCATCGGTTACACATACAGTTCAGTTTAAGCTTGGTGAGATGGAAAATATATCCTGATGTCGATCATCAAGTTATAGTCCAAATAAACATAAGTTATAGTTCAAATAAACATTAGTTGAAGCTTATATTTTCTCTCGCGCGGATGGAAGAGAAACTTGCTGGATCGATCAGATGTGATACTAGTTTTCCCATGCTAACTGAGGTAGCTCGTACATTTTATATAGAGGAAAATTTATGTGGAAAGGGTACATGTGCTTATTCCCCCCGCCCGCGGGGATTTCCCCCTTTCTCTTCTAGGGCAGTACGACCTGCTACTTCTCACCATTGATTACAGAGTAGTTCTTTTCGGTGGAAATACCCAATTCACAAATCATCGTTTTTAGAAGTGCACTCATCTGTTTTGGGCTGCAATAGTTATGTTGCTGAAATATTGTTGATGATGCGAATTTGATTGACATTTTTTCAGTTACGTCTGTCTGAAAAAGATCACACACAACTTAAGAAGATTCAGGGCACATTGCAACAGTTCCATTGATTTGTGGAGTTAAGCTTGTAGAGCACCAGCCTTCTCAATCTTAACAAGTTTACATGATACTCATAGGACAGCGGGATAAACCGGCGGCTTTTCACTGGCATTGTAAGTCAAGTCATGTTGTCAGAGTCTCGCGCGTTTTTTTTTGGTGTCACCTCTTTTTGTTGTGAGCGAGAAGATGTCCCAAACCGAGCTGAAGCCGAACAGGGGATGCTGAGTCACCGCCAAATCTCTGCGAACGAGTTTCAAGGGGTCGTCGAGGTCGCGACGAGCGTCTCAAGGTACCATGCTTCCCAGGGGAGCACTTCGTGTTGTTGAGCTTGTGAACGAAGTTCATGAGAAGAGATGGTGGTAGCTTGGAGCATCTGGATAGCAAAAAATAACCAAAGAATATCCAGCCTAATTTGTATTATTGAGAGGAATTTTGAAAATCGAGATATGTTCAACTACTCATGGATTTAACAAGAATTTTTACTCACGATTCCATATATGGCTACATACCTGTATGTTGCTTCAATTTTCCCTCTCCGATTACCTTTTTTCTCTATTGTACATACCCTTTTAAATTTTGAGAATTTGAAGTAGGTCACTCACCTACTGTTTGCACTACCAGGGTGATTTTGAAAACATAACTTGCCCCATAATGGACCAGAACAACTAGCATTATCAACCCGTTATGCATAACAATAGAACAACTAACTACACATATCCAACCAAAACGGTACGGCTCACGCGAGGGTACAGAGGCGGCGATCAAAGCAATCTAGGGTATCTCCTCTCGCCGGCGAAGCGACCAGTCCTTCCCGACTCCGGCGGCCTTGGGGACTCGAAGGTGCGGCGGACTGTGTCAACTCGCCGACAGGAAGGTTTATGTTCCTTTCTAAGATTAGTTATGTGTCTTTGTTAGGATGTTGTGGCGACGGCAGCTTCCCCTCCCCGTGCTATCCTCGCTCCAGTGGTGCCGTCTAGCGCCGACGGAGAGCACGTGGAGTTGTTTGTCTGGCGGATCTACTGGTAACCGGTCCGTTTTTGTGTTCGTTCATGCGGTTGCAAGCCTGACTTTTCTGATCTAAGGTTGTTATCATTGGCGATGGTTGTTGCTTTGGTGCGCTGATCCTTGAAAGGCTTAGCTCGACAATTTCCCGCCGGTTTACTACAATATAACCTATAGTACGACAAGTTTTACCCGACTCCGGTGAGTGAGGGGTGAGGACGGCGGCGCGCCTTCGGCTCGTTTCGATGCTTGTAGTTATCTCTAGGTGATCCAAAAACTTATTATTAATTCTTTATACCTTTGAAATTCTTTATACCGTTGTTGATGATGGTTGAGTGGTGTGGCGACGGGGATGGAAGAGAGTTGAGGAGAGAGGAGAGGTTGGGGAGAGAGTTGCGATATGGATAAGGGCGTGGACAGAGAGTGAAGAAGAGATAGTGGGTTGTCGGTGCGGGGTGCTCGGCTAGCAAAGTAGTGGTGTGCAGGCACCCAAGGTCACATTACCTCTATATATTAGGACGCTGGAAACGGAGGCCGCATACTGTAGCAGCTACAGTTCGTTTTTTTTTTGCAAAAAATAAACCCGCTTTTTCCAAAAATTGTATACATGAAATATATGCGCGTCAACAAACAGGTTCCATTCCCGTGATCGGTTTCGAATTTCATTCACTCTACCTCCTTAATTTGTGATCTAAACTCGCAAAAACATTCGACGAATTTTGTCAAATTCGTCGCGCTCAGTCACCCGTTTTAATTTTCCTTCCACGAGTGGATGCATATCACCCTTCCAAACAACTTTCATGTTTTAGCCTTTTTATTTTGACGGACATATAGATGTGCACTTCTACAGTGCTTGTCGTTTTTCCGCAGTAAAGCCCTCACGTTTCCCAAAAATCATAAATCGGCCCTCTGGAATAAAACTTTTTGCATCAAAAGTCCCCGCACGTCGCTTTTTGCGGAAAAGACCTCGCATTTCCTACAAAACACTCCTTACCTTTCTAACATTTTATAAGTTTCTATTTTTTTTCCCTCTCTACTCATAAATCACAATTTTTAACAATTTTCTTTTCCATATAAACGACAAGACATCCAACAAAATATGAATTAACAGTACAGTAAAAAAAACACAATAATCTCAAAACCAATAAATATTTAATATAGTTGGACCAAATATCCATTGTGTACAAAATTGATTTTATTTTTTTTGAATTTAAGAAATTACCAAACTTTTCACAGAAACTAAGAAATGTTCATTCTATTCAACAATTGTTCTTCCAAATAATTTTTCTTCCCAGAAAATAGAGGAGGGATCTGTTTGCAATCACATGAAAACCCAGATGTCTTACTGCAAAAAACCCACAAATCCCCCTCCCTCTCTTCTCTCTCCCGCGCGAGCCGGAGGTCGCCGGCGACGCTGACGCGCCGCCCCGCCGTTTCGCTCCTCCCCGCTCAAATCGACTGACACAGCGAGCTCCGCCGTCGTGTCCTCTCTCTCCTCGCCGACAGCGAGCTCTTAATTGCACTATTACTATATACATCTAATCTTACTACATTCATATGATCATTTGTTTTTATTTATTTCGCAAAGATTCATGTTTTTATGTTATATGCTTCTATCTCTTTTCAGTAACAATGACCATACATTCAGATAAATCTTTTTGTGACACGCCGCACCACATTTACCTAGTATAGTAATTAGGTGTGTGCTAGGCAGCCCCATTTCACTAGTAATTGGACCTCACCGCTCGATCCCAAAATACTAGTAATGGATTGTTGGCGACACTAGTAATTGGACCTCACCGATTTGGCCCTTAGCGTCGCGAGTCGCCTTATTAAAAAAATAAATCTAAAATCACATTTAGAAGTCTCAAAATATATGGATTTTTTTGTAAATGTACTCAATGATATATTCTACGAGCCTACTAGATCTCACTTTAAAATATTTTATATTCTCAGCTACACATAAATTAAAACTATGGATCCGAGTATAGTTAAAGTGCATATTTCAAAACAATAAAATTCATAAGATTTGTCTTTTCTGTCTAGTCTAGAGTTAAAAGAATTTAGGGGTGCAATTTTAAATGTTTGTAGGATACATCATTTATTACATGTAACGTTTCTTTAGAATTTTTTGGAACTTGATAAGATTTCCGAGTTAAGAAAAAATAAGGGAGCACTTTGCAATAGTTCTCCCCTTTTCTTCTCTGGGCTACACTTTCGCATCAGAATGGTTTGCCTATCATCTCAGCCAATTCGACCGATCATGCATCCCTTGACCTGACCGGTACCGCACCGTGTACGTAGCACGTGCGTGTCCTCCACCTGCTACAGCTTCATGTTTCCCAACCAATCTCCGTCATCGAAAGGCATCAGAAAAACTTGTTCACGAGGCCTCAAATTTCAAAGGCGGTCACTGTGCATCGGGGCTAGCTAGCTAGTCACTTGACACAACGGCACAAGATCACCTTGGCAGATGGAGCGTAACTTCCTTTGGTACCATATGTATCTTCCGTCTAATCAAGCAGCCAAACTTGGAAGAGCTTCCACTGACAGATTGACAAGATTTTTTGTACCACAATTCAGGCAAGCATCCGTCGCTTCACCAGTGCGTGCGTGCGGTCATCTTTGTCGATCGATCGCTTTACGCCTTGTTGGTTCAAAACGTTTTTTTAAACTCCAGTCAAATGTTCTCATTGCGTTTTAGTTAATTATTAAATTGGAGGCACTTTGAAGTTATGAAAATTATAAACCATAGCTTTGGTCTATATATTATAATATATATATACTTGTTTATTACTCCGGAAAGCAACTCAACTACATACACGGATGGGGGCGCGGACGTGCGGGAATGTCGTGTTTCTGTGCTTCTCCCTCGGTTTTTAAATATAAAATGTTTTACATTTTCTAAGATTCATATGCATCTAGACGTGTTTAAGTGTGTATATATTCATGCATTTTAATCCGTATAGATCCACGTTGCAATATCTAAAACATCTTATAATTAGTAACGGAGGTGGTACATTCTTATCCAGCTCTACCGAGAAAAATTGACGGGGGCTCATAACTATTTCAAACGTCTTGCTAATTCTCAATCTAAATCTCGGTCCTACTTAGCGATTCGATTTGCAATGTGATTCGTGTAATCTAAAAGTTGCACATTACACATGGGGTTAAGCTGAGAAAAGTGTTCACATGACATAAAATAAATGGCCATGCACTACAAAATAGTTATTCACACGGTTAAAAAATTATCCATGCACTGCAGGAAAAAACATAGTTCTCGACGGCTTTCTAATTACCCATGGCTTTTTATCGGGGTCGTCGGCATTCCCGACGGCTTTTATAATAACGTTGACAAACTATTACCGTCGGCATAAGTAGCTATGCCCACGGCTTTCTTCGCGTGGCCGTCGGTAATGCGGGCGTCGGCATACACCAAACTTTTGGCGAGGTTAGCCGTCGGCGTAGGCTAGGCTGTCGGCATATAGGATGCCACGTGGCAATGCCGTTTGTTCACCCGACAGAAGTCAAACGGCGGTAGCTGTATGCCGACGGCAGTGTGTATGGTCACCCAAGTGTATGTTATATAGTTCTAGATCATGTGTATGCTTTCCTAGCTGCTTCAACTTGATCTAATTTTCTGGATGTTTTAGCTATTTTTCTTTGAACAATTTTCTTGCTTTTGACAGGTGGCTGAAACAATTGCAGTTGGTGGCTGAAATTAAATTGTGTAGCGGATTAACCATTGTTCAGTGTTAATACATTGTGATTTCCAATGATGAATCATTTATTTGTAATTAACGTTTTATTGGCTAATATATTTTTCGGTTCTGGTCATCAAGTATGCCGATGGCAAAACCTCGGCTTTTGCCCTCGGCATACAGGTGGACGGAACTGAACCAGAAGGTGCCACGTGGCGGTCGTATGACTGTCAAGCCGTCGACAAACTTTTCGACGCCGTCAAACAGTCATTCTTGTTACTTAGTTTGACGACGACCATGTTTTCCGACGGTCAAAGAAAACCGTCAGCACTGGGGTGTATACAAGCCGTTGACATATTATTTATATGCCAACGGAGAAGAAGCCGACGGACAAAAACCGACGGCCAAAAATGCCGACGGATTTTGCCCGTCGGGAATGATGTATTCAAATCTTGAGGTGATATTGCAAGTTAATTATCCATATGTCTACTCATTAGATCTGTATGTGGTCTTTAGTTCAACGTGTCGATGTGTGGGCTACATTGGACTCAGGGTCCAGCCATCTAGAGATGGTTGATCGGAGTATGTTTAACCTTGTATCTTGGTGGCCTAATAATAGGATTAGCGATGCACAAGCGATTGATGTAATCTTACTTGGGTTTCCTATTAGCTCTTAGGTGTGTAATGTGTGGTTGTGGTGAACTAACACTTCCAATAATAAATAACTGTCCATAGATTGATGTTGAGACCAGGCGTTGCCTCGTTTTCAAAAAAAATATCGCTAGTAGAAAGTGATTAACGAGAAACATCAACACAAGTTCGTGAAAAATACATCTAGCACTTGACTATTAATGAGCTGATAACTTAATGCACAATGAAAGTATTCAGTCAAGACCATGTGTAATGTCTCACGGACTTACTCTCATATTTGTTGTTGTTGTCAGAGGATCATGTTTATGTAATTATGCTCACCTACTCCTCTCTCAAAAATACATTTTTGACTATTTCTTCTGACATATATATAACTATGGTGACCTCCAGTGGTAGCTAGATACGGCTGTGTAAAATGAGGCGCACTGCAATCTTACAATCAACTAGTAAGAAAATTACACCCGAGCAAGCATTTCCCTTGTTTGCATAGCGAGAGATGCAACAAACTTTTGCATACTCTGGTCTAGAACAAATTGGGAATGAGTGGCGGCAGAAGATAGTCATGTTCGATATGTTAGAAGGAGCGTGCATTGCCTGCAGGTCCTGAAATCCATGGTCAACTCGCCACATAGTAGAACCGCTTATGTAGCATTTTGTGCCATATTTTCTTTCTAGTTAGATGTTGGCGACTATCAAAAGTTTCTGTAGACACGGATGATGGGTGCCATCAAGAACGAATCATGTCCTTGTTTTCCTCATGAAATTCCGAACAAGCTGGCACTCGAATCGAATGTATACTAATAACCAACGGCGAGTCCAGAAAGAAAATGGAAGGCGGGCTCAAAGTTAACACCAAGTAAACTTAAGGCTCATTTTGAGGAAAAATAGTCATTCTCTCCTTATCCAATAGTGAAATAATTTCAAACGTTTCTAGATTACTATTGGACACGTTGTTTAGTATAAATGTGGACCAAAAAAACTGAAGGCTCACTTTTTTTTTGCCTTTTTTAATATAAACGTGGACAAAAAATCTGGAACTTTTTAGTAAAATAGGCGTTATCTCGTAATTGAAACTGCCAATAAATCAAGGGCACAGGAATAAACGAACAAGTAAATACAATAGACAAGTATAGGGTTGGCGGCGTTCGATGGCTGCTGTTTGGCGACCTCGTGTGCGATGCGTGCGAGTTGTGCAGACATTAGATGGGCTGAGTAGTTGAGCTAATGGGTTGGACTAGATTAGTAGTACTAAAATATATTTTCCATTTTCTAGAGGGCAGGCTTGAGCCTGTTGAAGCCTGCCTAGTAGACTCGCATTTGCTAATAACCTAGCCGAGAGACTTTTTTTGTGGGGGGTTGTTGAGGGATTGAGGTAACCACATCAAACACGAACATGAAAGTATGAAGTGCTACTACTTAATGAGACTATGGTCAAGAATACTTGTGTCCTCTCACCGACGTCCTCCGGTGATGTTTGCTGTCCCAAAAATCATACACGTTAGCCGGACCAATTGTAACCACCGTCTAGCTAGGCGTAACCTGCGAGAACTTCGACATACATGCATGTTTTTGTTTCTGACAGTTTGTTCCACGCAGGACCACATCAAGTTCCTCTACTCACCGCCCCACCGACGACTGTGAACCGTGAATACTCGACATCTCTCCCTCTGTTATCTGCACCAGCACCCGCAGAAGTAGGCGGTGACATACCGGAACCCCCTCCGAGCTCGTCGGTGCAAGCAGGGTCCTTCACAGTACTCCCCGGAGTTTCTACGGCGGATGGCCCTGCCGGAAGCGTCTCAGAGTCGTCACCTCTGAATAACAAACCACGGAAAATCATGTCCGGGTTCGCTTTGTGTCTATTTCTCCACTTGATCCATATGTGAATCGCACCATGTCAAGATTTTTTTGTTTTCAAGTTGTTTTACATCTGCTGTAACTAATAGGATAAACTAGTACGAGTAGTAGTGGACTCATTTGTGCAGGCAAGTGGAGAGTATCATAATTCATAATAGCCATTTTTTGTAGCTCCATTCTCGAAAACAAAAATGTTCTGTACCTCCTCGTTCTTTCTGTACGAGTAGCAGTGGACTATTTCATGAGATCTCCCAGTTGTTCTGTGTAAACTGTTGTTTTATGGTGTTCCAAATTCCAGCGGTAGTACCGCTGGGTTAAGCGGTACTACCGCTCGAGAGCTGCCGCCACCGCTACCGCCAGAATGGCCGTCTGACGCACTTGTCCGGTACCGACTGGTACCGCTGGCGGTACCGCCGCCGGTACCGCTGAGGTGGGAAGAGACGAACCAGCCCACCCCAGCGGTAGTACCGCTGGGTTAAGCGGTACTACCGCCGAGGTGGGATTGTTTCCGGGTTGGACTGCAGCCGACCTAGGGTTTGATGTCTATATATTCCTCTTGTAAGCCGCCGTTTTGGGGTAAGCCACACATTGTAAACCCACGGCGTTTGTAACCTCACCCGATATAGTGAAGTATTGCTGGCTGGCGCCCGTGGTTTTTTCCTCTCCTTTGTTTGGAGAGGTTTTCCACGTTAAATCTCGTGTCCCCTTTGGTTTGATCGTTCCGCTCTTCGTCGTTTCTTTGCTATCGTTTACAACAAGTGGTATCAGAGCCCTGTTTCAGATCTGTTTTCAGATTAGGGTTTTGGATGGCATCGATGAAGTTCGATCTACCGGCGCTGGACTACAAGACGAGATTTTCGCTGTGGCAGGTCAAGATGCGTGCGATCCTCGCACAGTCCAATGATCTTGACGAGGCGCTGGAGAAATTCGGCGACAAGGATGCGGCGGCATGGACCGCCGATGAGAAGCGGAAAGACCGTAAGGCTTTATCGCTTATTCAACTTCATCTATCTAATGATATTCTGCAAGAAGTACTCCAGGAGAAAACCGCAGCGGCACTGTGGGCTAAGCTGGAGTCGATCTGCATGTCCAAAGATCTCACCAGCAAGATGCATGTGAAGATGAAGTTGTTCACGCACAAGTTGCAAGAAGGTGGTTCGGTAATGAATCACTTATCGATCTTTAAGGAGATCGTTTCTGACCTAGTGTCGATGGAGGTAAAGTACGATGATGAAGATCTAGCACTTTTACTTCTATGCTCGCTGCCAAATTCCTTTGCAAATTTTCGTGATACCATACTGTTAAGCCGTGATGAACTAACCACCGCGGAAGTATATGAGGCCCTGCTTGCCAGGGAAAAGATGAAAGGTATGGTACAGAAAGAGGAGTCGTCGTCCTCCAAGGGCGATGCTTTGCAGGTCCGAGGGAGGCCTGAGCAGCGAGATAACCACTACCACAACAACAACAGAGACAAGAGCAAGGGTGACAGGTCGCTCAAAGTCCAAAGGACGAGACAAGTTCTGCAGGTATTGTAAGAAATCTAATCATGTCATTGATGATTGTTGGAAGTTGCAGAACAAGGAGAAAAGAAAAGGTACTTACCAACCGAAAAATAATGAAGGTAATGATACCGGTGAGGCTTCTGTTGTTGATGGTAGTTCTGATGGCGATGCCTAGCTGTTTTAGCTGCATGTGTTTCTCGTCAGGATGAATGGATTCTAGATACTGCATGTTCTTTTCATATTTGCTGTAACAAAGATTGGTTCAGTTCTTATGAGTTAGTGCAGACTGGAGATTTCGTGCGTGTGGGAACGACCAGCAATGCAACATTGTTGTTGGTTCCGTTCAGGTCAAGACACATGACGGTATGACACGCACGCTGACGGGAGTGAAACACATACCAACCATGGCAAGAAATTTGATCTCGCTCAGTACCCTTGACTGTGACGGGTACAAGTACAAAGGAGGAAATAAACTCCTAAAGGTATCAAAAGGTTCTCTCATAGTTATGGTTGGTGATATGAATTCTGCTAAGTTATATGTTCTTAGAGGTAGCACGTTATCTGGTACTGTTGCTGCTGTTTCTCATGATGACGCTAGTAAAACTAACCTTTGGCATAAGCGTCTTGGACATATGAGTGAACTTGGTATGGCAGAATTGATCAAGAGAGACTTGCTGCAAGGATGCAGTTTGGGTAAGATGCAGTTCTGTGAACACTGCATTTTCGGTAAGCACACAAGAGTTAAGTTTAATGCTTCTGTCACACCACCAAAGGTACACTTGATTATGTACATGCTGATGTTTGGGGGCCATCTCGTAAGCCCTCTTATGGTGGTGCTCGTTATATGCTTACCATTATTGATGATTACTCTAGAAGAGTTTGGCCTTATTTCATGAAAAATAAGGATGATACGTTTGCTGCTTTTAAAGAGTGGAAAGCTATGATTGAAAGGCAAACAGAAAGGAAGGTGAAATTACTTCGTACTGACAATGGTGGCGAATTTTGTTCGAATGCCTTTAATGATTATTGCAGGAAAGAAGGCATTGTCAGGCACCTCACCATCCCGTACACGCCTCAGCAGAATGGTGTAGCGGAGCGGATGAACAGGACCATCATCTCCAAGGCTCGCTGCATGATCTCCAACGCTCGCATGAGTAAGCGTTTTTGGGCTGAGGCGGCTGCCACCGCCTGCTACTTGATAAACAGGTCACCATCTATTCCCCTCGACAAGAAAACTCCCATTGAGGTATGGTCAGATTCTCCTGCTGATTATTCACAACTTAAAGTTTTCGGCTGCACTGCTTATGCTCATGTTGATAATGGAAAGTTAGAGCCGAGAGCTATTAAGTGTGTGTTCATTGGTTATGGTTCGGGTGTAAAAGGATACAAGTTGTGGAATCCCGAAACTAAAAAGGCTTTATGAGCAGGAGTGTTGTTTTCAATGAATCTGTTATGTACTTTGATAAGTTGTCCTCAGATGTTTTGCCAGATTTTTCTGAGGAGCAGGTTCGTGTCGAGGTGGAGCACTCTGTTGAAAAGGAAAATGTCACTGTTGACAATGATGGTGCTGCTACTTCAGATGATTCTGATCCTGATTCTGCTGGTTCTGATGATTCTGTTCTTCTGATTCTGATAATAATAATGTTCAGAACTCACCCCCTGTTTTGCAGCCACAACAGTCTATTGCTGCTCGTAGGAACAGGAGGAATTGTGGTCCTCGACCACGTTTAATTGAAGAGTGTAACATTGTTGATTATGCTCTGAGTTGTGCAGAACAGGTGGAGCACGGACATGAGCCGTCCACCTATACTGAAGCTATTGGTTCCGGTGACCGCGAGAAGTGGCTTGCTGCTATGCAAGAAGAAATGCAGTCACTCGATAAGAATGGCACATGGGAAGTTGTGCGCTTGCCTAAGAAAAAGAAGGCAGTCCGCTGTAAGTGGATCTTCAAGAGAAAGGAGGGTTTATCTCCTAGCGAGCCTCCGAGGTTTAAGGCAAGGTTAGTTGCAAAAGGCTTCAGTCAAATTCCAGGTGTTGATTATAATGATGTTTTCTCTCCAGTTGTTAAGCATAGTTCAATTCGTACATTTTTGGTATTGTTGCTATGCGTGATCTTGAGCTTGAGCAGTTAGATGTAAAGACTGCGTTTCTGCATGGAGAGTTGGAGGAGGAGATATACATGGACCAGCCAGAAGGGTTCATAGTGCCTGGTAAGGAGGATCTTGTGTGTAAGTTGAAAAGGTCCTTATACGGTTTGAAACAATCTCCTCGTCAGTGGTATAAAAGGTTTGATTCTTTTATGTTGTCACATGGCTTTAAGAGGTCTGAATTTGATAGCTGTGTGTACATTAAGTTTGTTAATGGATCACCTATATACCTGTTATTATATGTTGATGATATGTTGATTGCTGCCAAGAGCAAGAAAGATATCGCTGCTCTCAAGTCACAGTTGAGTAGCGAGTTTGAGATGAAGGATCTTGGTGCTGCTAAGAAAATTCTAGGTATGGAGATTACCCGTGACAGAAATTCTGGTTTGTTGTTTCTTAGTCAGCAAAATTACATTAAGAAAGTTCTTCATCGTTTTAACATGCATGATGCAAAGTCTGTTAGTACTCCTATTGCTCCTCACTTTAAATTGTCAGCTGAACAATGTCCTAGTACGGATGAGGATTTTGAGTACATGTCTAGAGTTCCATATTCTAGTGCTGTTGGTTCTTTAATGTATGCCATGGTTTGCTCACGTCCAGATTTATCATATGCTATGAGTTTGGTTAGTAGATATATGGCTAATCCTGGTAAAGAACATTGGAAGGCTGTTCAGTGGATTTTCAGGTACCTTCGTGGCACATCCAATGCTTGCCTCAAGTTCGGCAAGACTGATGAGGGACTCGTAGGCTATGTGGATTCAGATTTTGCTGCCGATTTGGATAAGAGGAGATCCCTCACAGGTTATGTGTTCACGCTTGGTGGTTGTGCCGTGAGTTGGAGGGCAACGTTACAATCTGTTGTTGCCCAGTCTACCACTGAAGCAGAGTACATGGCTATTGCTGAAGCATGTAAAGAATCGGTTTGGCTGAAAGGTTTGTTTGCTGAGCTTTGTGGAGATGATACTTGCATTAACCTGTTTTGTGATAGTCAGAGTGCTATTTACCTTACCAAGGATCAGATGTTCCATGAGAGAACAAAGCACATTGACGTCAAATACCATTATGTGCGTGATGTTGTTGCAAAAGGTAAACTGAAGGTATGCAAGATAAGTACTCATGATAATCCTGCTGATATGATGACAAAGCCAGTTCCTGTTACTAAGTTCGAGCTTTGCTCGGGCTTAGTTGGTATCACTGTCTAGCCCAAGAGGCTATTTGGCGCCGAAGGTGTTTCTTTGTTGTTTTCAGGGTGAAGTTCTCTTCATGCTACAAGATGGAATTTGTCTCAAGGTGGAGTGTTGTTTTATGGTGTTCCAAATTCCAGCGGTAGTACCGCTGGGTTAAGCGGTACTACCGCTCGAGAGCTGCCGCCACCGCTACCGCCAGAATGGCCGTCTGACGCCTTGTCCGGTACCGACTGGTACCGCTGGCGGTACCGCCGCCGGTACCGCTGAGGTGGGAAGAGACGAACCAGCCCACCCCAGCGGTAGTACCGCTGGGTTAAGCGGTACTACCGCCGAGGTGGGATTGATTCCGGGTTGGACTGCAGCCGACCTAGGGTTTGATGTTATATATTCCTCTTGTAAGCCGCCGTTTTGGGGTAAGCCACACATTGTAAACCCACGGCGTTTGTAACCTCACCCGATATAGTGAAGTATTGCTGGCTGGCGCCCGTGGTTTTTTCCTCTCCTTTGTTTGGAGAGGTTTTCCACGTTAAATCTCGTGTCCCCTTTGGTTTGATCGTTCCGCTCTTCGTCGTTTCTTTGCTATCGTTTACAACATAAACAGCATCTAAGAAGATTTCTTTGCAGCCTTTTCACTGAGCACCGGATAATGATTTTGTTTTCTAAAGACACGAGAGAGCTTTATAGATAGATTAACCAGCAACCCTCAAGATGGAGGTACATGCACTTGGACCATCAACAAAGCGCAGACCAGTAATCTCCCAAGAAGATCACACTTGTTTCTAGATCGAGCAGCCATGCATGCATAGACATGCTCCTTTTTGAGGCCATCTTCTCCGATCCGGCTTCAGAAAAGAGAACCCCGAGTGTATGCATGCACTGATTGCGCCACTACAGATCAAATTCATGTGTGTGTGTGCTTTCTTGCTCTCCCTTTTTTCTTCTCCTTCTATCGAACGGCTTGACTGCACCTTAAATCGGGACCAAACTAAAATTCTCCACCAGCTCCCAGTTAACGCTTTAACATGGAGCCATCAGCTTTTTTTTTTTTTTTTTTACATTTTCATCATGCAAGTGCAAGTATATATACGGACTCGTACGGGTGGCTGGTGTGTCACACTGTGACCTGCATAATTGCGTGGCCGAAGTAAGCCGGACAAAGAAAGCACGATACAGTGCGCAACCCAACCATTCCAATTCCATCCACACGGATACTTGGGGCCTTGGGGGCCAACCATTCCAATTCCATCCACACGGATACTTGGGGCCTTGGGGCCAACCATTCCAATTCCATCCACACGGACACGGATCCCTCGCCTCCCGGGTCGCTCCGCTCGACCGGCTCCGGGGGCCTCCTAAACCCTAACAAAAAGACCTCTGATCCGCGCTCTCCTGGCCGTCGCCGCCGCCGACGCCGGCGGCGGTGGCGGCGCCCGGCTCGCCAAAGGTGGGCGGGCAGTGAAGGCGCACCGCGGCGACGCACCTGCGAGCGGGAGGAGCGGCGTCGGCCTGGTCGCGCGCGGGGAGGCCCTGGAGGTGCGGGAGAGCAGGGGCGCGGACAAGCAGGGCACGATGGTGGAGCTGGCGGCGGGCGACGACGGCAGCGCCGGTGCTGGGCGAGATGCGTCGGCCAGGCCCGATCTGGGCCCAACTGGGCCCGATCTGGGTTGGCGGGCCGCGGCGTTCCGAGGACGTCGACGTCCACCGTGCGCTCGGGAAACCGGTGCTGTGCGGCTGGGGGTGACGAGGGCTAGATCTCGGCCCGGTTGCTGCTCAGCGTGGCTGCGGCTTGTTGGGGCAGGAGGTCAGGAAGGGGCGGCGCTGCTTGCTCTCGGTATTGTGGGGCAGAGGATGCTAGTCCGCGGTGCGGCCAGGAGAGGTGGGAGACGAATGGCGCCGTCGCGGTGTCGGCTGCGTTGCATCCTCCCGAAGGTGGTTCGGCAAGCAAGACGTGCTGCGGGCTCCTCAATGCCCATTGCGTGGGAGAGATGGTGGATGGCTGGAGGGAGGGGAATGCCGCCGCTGCGGTCGTTACATCCTCCGCGGGAGATGAATGGCCCGCATGCGTTGCATCCTCGAGGAGACGAATGGCGCCTAGTATTTGGTTGCATCCTTCCGTTGGGAGAAGAATGGCGTCGCAGCGGAGGTTGCATCCTCCGTTCAGTGGGGGACGTGGCTGCAAGGTGGAAGCACTTCGAGCTTGCCGGGGAAGTGTGGTTGGCCGTGGAGGCAGGGTAGTGGTTTGATGTGTTGACTGGTTTGGATCCTTGGTTCGGCCTATGCAGGTGAGACTGCCGGAGAAAGCTGTACTCCAGCTGTGGCCGGAGTCGTCGATGGCGGTGCCTTCGAGCGTCGCTCCCTCGTTGGAGGCATCGATGTAGCTGTTCCCACTTTGTATTTTTCGACGTGCTCTAGGGAAACCCTTGACCTACTTGTAGATCGGGCGATGGCGGCGCCTTTCAGCGTTGTGTTCCTCTTGGGGGCATCGTTTTGGAGGTGGATCCGGCCAGAAGGGTTCGTGCCTCGCTAGGTTGTGTGTGTTGTATGGTTTTTGGGTCCGGTTTCCCTCATAAAATGGACCAACCTTCTATCTATTCATTGAATTTAGCCGTTCTCCTGCTAACATTCAAAAAAAAAAGGACCAGTAAAGGATGGGTAATAAGCACGCTTTGTTAGAGAGTGATCTTCGCTTATGACATTAAGAGAATTATTAACAGCTGCCCTAGAGCGTGGGATTTCATTATAGGGCACCTGCTTGGAGATATAGGGCATCAAAACGATGCCAGCTTTACCAGCTGCCCTATTTTAGGGCACAACTACTACAACGGCTGCCCCTATTTTAGGGCATAAACTAGCCGTAATAAACCAAATGCAATAGAAATTTAAACATTTCAACAACATTTTACACAGAAACTGCAACAACTTGACCCAAATTAATCAAAACTTTGAGGATTTAACTTAAGACATAATGAAATTAACCTAAACAAGACTAAACTAATTAACCTAATCCGAGCCAAAGTCGAAGTCGTCCTCATCCTCGTCCCAGCCATCCCAGAAGCTCGAGTTGAGGTCTGATGAATCTGAGCCGCCGATGTCCTTCGACGGCGCATAGTAGTGGAGGGGTCAACTTCCGATGCCTACTTCTTCTTCCTCGCCGTGTAGAAGTCGCGCTCCGCCTGTAAGAGCTCGGGGTGTGTGGTCGCGGCGGAGCCCATCTATCCGCCACTCGTCGATCTGGGCGGCGCGGCGGTTTATCCTCTCGCGGATCTGCCGCGCAGCATTGAAGTCGACGATCTGCAGCGGCGGCATGAGGAACTCGGCCTCCTCCCGCGACTCCACGTCAGGGAAGTTGAGCTCCACGCGCGGGCGGGCGAACCTCCACGCCGCTGCGTCGCACGCCCTCACGGCTAGTTCCGCCGTGTCAAAGGTTCCCATCCACCAGCAGATGCCAACCACCGTGATTTCGGCGGCCCAGCGGCCGGACGGACGGAGCCGAACACCGACGAAGCCTCTCATCGTCCGGTGTTGCATCGGTATGCGGGGACGGCGACTCACGGCGGGGCACGGCGATTGGGTAGCAGGGACGGGCGATTGGGTGGTCGGGGACGGTAAGGGTGCGGCGGATCTTGTCTTAGACGGCGAGGGGGCGGTGGATTTGGCATCAGCGGTGGGACGGCTGCGAGCGGTCGCGTGTGGGGAAGGGGAAATGAGAAGCGGCGCCGGCGCGGGGATATTTCAGGGCTGCAGTTGGCTGCGTGCGCGAGCTGCATGCTTTGCGGCACGGCCTCCCATGCTGCAAATATACAACACCAAGGGCCCAAGTTTACATCTGCTTTATAATTTTTTAGGGCACGCCATAAAATAGGGTAGCTGCTGGAGACCGATTTTCACCATTTGACACCCTATAAGTTAGGACAACTGTCAGAGATGCTCTAAGATACTGCCTCACACACGTGGTCGTTATCCTGATCCTTATTTCTGCCCTAAGTCTACGAGGCTACACGTTTCGTATCAGAATCGTTTGCATGTTACATGCAGGGAAGACGCATGCGGAAATTCATTTCAGGCTCCTGTCTTGTTGAATGTCTGTCATGTTACCCACCTGGCTCCTACTAGAGTTTCGTACTGCTTCATCCATCGACCATGCATGATAGGAGTACCTTGCTTGACAAATCTCATGTGCCGTCGCAGAAAGGCATCAGGAAAACTCGTTCACGTTGCCCCTCAAATTTCAAAAGGGGATCACTGTTCGTGCATCGGTATGCTACGCCACTACTCTTGCGTCCCAGTCGCCTTCTGCATCTATCTAACGCAGGCAGACTCGACACGATCACACGACGACGAAGCAAGATCAGGCAGGATGATATTCTACCTAGCTAGCTAGGGTGCTTCCCTAGGACTCGTACCCGTACTTCCTTGTATCTCTCGGCCAATACTCACTCTGTCCACAAAAGGAGTATGTATGTAGACATTGATTTAGTGTGTACATAAATAAAAATTTAGGCTATGTAGAAACATCATTTCATGAACGGAGTGAGTATAAAAGTTTGTGGCACAATTAAGTCAATATTCTTCAGTACATGGACTAATACTCATTCGTAGGAGTACTTCGTAGGATGGTACTCCCCAGGGGCGGAGCTAGGGGGGACCAGCAGGGGCCCTGGCCCCCCCTATGACAAGCTGCAGCATGGTACAAATCCATGGTTTTAGCCATTTTTAAGCGTGATTATGTGCTAACTAGTCTGTCCGGCCCCCCTCATGTGAAAATTATACTAATTGGCCCCCCTTTAGCTCAGATCCTGCCTCCGCCCCTGACTCCCTTCCATACTCCCTTCGTAGTACATGGACTAATACCAACCAGTGGGAGTACCTATTGGCCTCCCTTCCATATATACTCCCTTTCGGACGCCCCGGATAGTGTTTCTTGGACCCTCTCGCCCTCGAAATGTTTCACAGTTCGTTCTGCTTACCGGGCCCTATTTAGAGGACCCGTGCTCTCGTGGACTTCCCACTTGTGGAAGACCCCTATGCCACTGAAGATTAAGATCTTTACGTGGCAGTTGCTGCGAGACCGCCTCCCTTCGGGTGTGGAGGTGGTCAAGCGATTTGGCCCAGGGGATGGTACTTGTCCCTTATGTGCGGTCCCCGAGTCGGGGACCCATATTCTTTTCTCTTGCCCCGCAGCTCGCTTCCTGTGGAGTTTTCTGGCCGAAGCGCTTGCGCCTGAGTGGTAGGCCCAAGACCTTGCAGAATTTCTAGAAGTGCAGGCGAACCGTACTGGTAAGAGGAGGCGCCTCTTCTGGTTAGTGTTTGCCGCGATGACCTGGACATTTTGGACTATACGTAACAAGATGGTTATCGAGCGTGTCTTTCTGAGGCGTGCCTCTGACTCTGTTTTCAAATTCTTGGCATTTCCGCCGGGCCGGAATTCCGAGCTCCACCGGTGATGAGATTAGCCGCCGCCCTCGACTAAACAAAGCACAGCGTAGCGTAGGCAGCCCGCGCAGTGCGTGCGTGCGTGCGGTCATCTCTGTCGCTCGATCGCTTAACCCCTTCGATCGTGCAGCCGCACTAGATCGAGCTTTGTTCGTTCAAGACGTTGCTTACTCCAATCGTATGTTCTCATGAAGTTTTCAATTCGAGCCACTTTGAAGCTCTGAAATAATAAATCAATGTTAGTTTGTTTATTACCCCGGAAAGCAGCTCTACTACGTAGACACGGCCTTTTGTGCTATAGTTGAAAGCGTGATGATCACTTAAATAATACTCCACATGTGGACATAATTAATTTGGAACGGAGGGAGTACATCCACAAATGGGGAGACGTACATACGGGAATGTCGTCCTTCTGTGCTGACAGTAAGGTGCAACTTGCCTGGTACGGCTTTTTGTACTGGTTGATAGTGTGATGAACTAATGAGCGCTTAAAGAATAATCACATGTTGTCTTGTTGATACGTACGGGACGGTCGGCAATGGCGTCCTGTGCGTCTGCTGGTGATTTATATATTAACGATAGATAATCGTCATTCTCCTAATTCCTAGCCAGGGCTACCGAAATAAATAACAACAGCTTTTAACTATTTGTAACCGTTTTGCTAATTCTCTAAATCTCAATCGCTTTCTTAGCCGTTGGATTTTCATTGGGATTCATACAATCAAGGATATGTGCATGGTTGCAACTAAAAAAATTCAGTTACACATAGGTCGCAACCGAAAAATGTGTTCACATGGTACACAATAATTGTTCACCAGGTTGATAAAATGTATAAATATTACAAATCATGGGGTGACGTCACGTGATTGAGATTTAGTTAAATCTTAGTCGACTGAGTTTTTTTTTTTCGCAGACGATCACATATACGCACGTACCTTGTTTGTTATTAAGCTCAACATACGCACTCTGTCGTTCTTGCCAGAAATTACACTCTACCTAATTGTATAAAATACTCTTGCATGTCAAATCAACGTTTTAAATTTGGTACCAAAAATATTGTGAAGCACTAAAAATATAAATTTTTTATCTCGAACAATTTATAGTGACAAAAGATTTTTTGCACTGACAAATTAGGAGGACACTATCCGTGTAATCCTTCGGAGGAGTAATAGGCTTTTCCTTTTAAAATGAAGGCATTTTAAACTCTGAAAATTATAAAACATAACAAAGGTAATTAGTATATGCTGATCGTTAGTTTTGTTGACCCCTGGAAGCAGAATGGGGCACGTACGTACGGGAATGTTGTGCTTCTGTGCAAGTGGTAGGCTGCAACTTGCTTTGTTGGTACGGCTTTTTGTACTAGTTGACAGTGTGACGATCACTTGAAGAATACTTATATGTTGTCTTGTTGACACATACGGGAAGGTCGGCAATTGCGTCCTGCACTCCTGCGTCTGCGGGTGGCCTTTTTTTTTTAATCTGTGCGACTATATTATCCATAGATGAATCATCGTTCGCCTAATTCCTAGCCAGGGCTACCGAAATAGTTAACATGTGCTTATGACTATTTGTAACAGTTTTGTTAATTTTGGGTCAACTGAAAATTAAATAAATCTCAATCGCCTCCTTAATTGTTAGATTTGTGTTATGATTCGTGCACTCTGGGAGCTACACATGGGTTACAACTGAACTCAATTTTCTGTTGCATAACAAATTGTTCACATGGTACAAATAATTGTTCATGCAGTACAAAATAATTGTGCAAGGGTTTATAAAAATACTTAGGTAATATAAATCATAGGATGACGCGAGCCGACTCAGAGCTATCGCCACCCTGTTTGTAATTAAGCTCAATATAGTCATTGTACTATTCTTGCTCGAAATTCCACGTAACTGTATACTCTGGCATGTCAAATTATTATTTTAAATTTTAATAACAAAAATATTTCGATTTCAAAAATTATCTAGACCAATTTTCATTGACAAACGGTTCCAAATTTTATCCAAAATTTAGAGGCAAAAGAGTTCATCGCCTAATTATTTTTTGAAATCTTGAACCTCCGTGTCAAACAGCTATACGGTTATGAATAATATTCCGATGCATGATTGCACTACAAAATCTCAATACTAAATTGTGAATGACTTATATCCATTTTGTTTATCTTTTTGCAAGGACTTGTATCCATTAAGTTGTACTTAGAAACATGTGGTTTTACTTTTACCCCTCCTCTTGCGATGGAGAATGACTATTTCTCTTATAGTTCTTTACAAGAAAGACTACTTCTAAGTAGGGTATGGAATTTTAGTACCAACGATATTTTTGACATCACCCAAGTTTTCTGAATTTTTGTGTAGGAAAAATACGATTTTAAAAAATATATATATTTGTTCTATATCTAATCGAAAATTTGAGAGAATAACATTTTTGGCACCGGTTGAAATTTGGAAAATTTCGTGCAAATATTACCAGCTCTATGTTCCATCCATCTAAACATCGAGATTTTTGCAAGGGCAGAAGGATGACAAGATTCTGGTGAGAGCAATATCAAAATCGATCGTGAATTATTTCCAAGTCAATCAACTGAGTTATAGTCATTTCCATGAAGATATGTATCTTATTTCATTGTGCTTGCAAAGTTAAAGCAGAGTTTGGCAAACTGGTGATTTGTACGTTGAAAAAGCCTTGCACCACTGGAACTGTCTTCATCTAATATTGTGGGCGCGTGTGCGGTGTGATGTGCGTGTATAGCATGTTCCGGCCTGCCCTGCCTTTTCAAGAAAGTGAAGCAGAGGGGCTCGAATAATCAAGATACAAAGAGAGAGATGGGGAATATATGGAAGAACGATGTATCGAGGATGAGGCGTTCTCAGACCAATGGTGCCTGTCTCCATCCGCCTCTCAAACTCAGGCGCTGATTGCTGAACCCACAGTGAAGGACACGACATGAATCTACTGGCAGAAAGAAACCCGGCATCGGAAATTCCCCAGGGACTCCGTCATGATTACTTGGAACGTATATGAGTGATGCTGTCCTGCTGCAACTTGATGGACATGGGGTAGCGAGAGGGGAAATTGATCTGTAGTTCCTGCTGCAACTTGGTGGATGCCTGCCTGCCTACGCTTATCTTGCTTCATCGCCAGCTTGTTTTCGATATTCATTCTGAACTCGGGCTTGTTTAATTCGGCGTTGAAGTTTCCAAAAGCGAAGGAAAATAAACAAATCAAATCAAATCTAGTTGTCTGTCTGTGTAAACCTGGATATGGCAACTCTGAATCCAACTGTTAATTATACATCGGTATGTCTGTTAATCAATCTAGTATACATGCATGTGCAAAGATTCAGAAGAAGAAGTAGAAGAAGAAGAAGAAGGCCAAATCCAAAATCATAAGCAGTATCCCAGACTAATCATCTACTCTCTCCTCTCTCTTACACACATGTATCCGTATCGTCTCCGGCATATGGGCGTGCTCCCGCGCACGCGCACGCTCCGGGGCTCACAGTCGCCATGCATGCTCACACCCAGCCCATCGATCAGGACATGACTTTGGATCGGGTGCACGGGGCCAGGTGCACGCGGTGCGACGACGACGACGAGGACGACTGCGCCGACGACGAGGTGTCCCGGTCGACGAGCGAGCGGAGGCGGAGGAACTCATCGACGCAGCAGGGCAGGCGCAGGGCCCCGAGGAGTAATCGTAGCCGTACGTTTCCCTTGCCGCCTCGAGCATGCGGCGGAAGAGCGGGTGGTATAGGTAGGCGATGGGGATGACGAACCGGCGCTGGTCCTCGTCGCCGACCCGCACCGCCAGCCACCCCTTCTTCACGCTCCCTTTCTTCTCCTCACCCTGCATCTCCCTCGCCGGCGGTCTATCAGTAGCCGAGCTAGCTCTCGCCGTTTCTTGTTGCTGCTTCTGCGCTTGCTCCGGTGCCACAGAGTTGCTGTACCTAGAGCCAGTCGAGTCGAGAGGTGTGTGGTGCGGTGTGGTTCGTGGCAGTCGCGGCGTTTCTTATAGGACTAGGCTCGTGCGTGGGAGAGAGAACGAGAAAGAGATCAGCCGGGAGTGCGCGAAGCACTCGTGTGGCGCTGAATGCTACGGCATGCGGTACCGGCCTGTCCTTTGGTGGGCTTCCGTGGGTGGGACGAGACTGGAGACATAAAAAAAAACGAGAGAAGGTTTGTGGGTCGCTGACACCTCGGTCCATTAGAATAATCGCTGACCATGTCAAAAAAAAAAAAATCAGTTGTATTCTGTTCATATGTTGTAACTAAAGTATAGGTGCAGTGGCCTCATTTGAGCAAGCAAGTGGACACTATCATACCCAAAAAAATGTTTTTGCAGCTCCTCGTTGTTTCTAGGGGCATCAACACTGGTGACTATTTTCATGAGATCTCCCTGTGGTCGTGTGTAAGCAGTATCTACCAAGATATCTTTGAAGAAGCCTTTGCACTGACCACGGGATAATGATTATTTTTCTCCAAGGAAACGATGTACCTTTACAGATCGATTATCGAAAGCTCAAGAAGGAGGGAGGTTCATGCACTTCACTTGGACTATCAAGATTACAGTTGTTTCTAGATCGAGCAGACATGCATGGACATGCTCCTTTTCCTGAGGCCATCTTCGCCGGCTTCAGAAAGAGAACCTCGAGTTTATGTACTGATTGCGCCACTACAAAGAAAATCGAGACGAGTCATACGTGTGTTTGCTTTCGTGCTCTCTCTTTTTTCTTCCGCTTCTCTTTGACGGTTTGACTGCACCTTTAGTTGGGACCAAACAAAAGCCTCCAACCCCCCACTGTCCAGCTCCCGATTAACGCTTTAAGTAACATGGAGCTTTCAGCTGAGCACATTTCCATCATGCAATAAGTGCGAGTATATATACTACCACTACCGATGTACGGGTGGCTGGTGTGTCACAATGTGATCTGCACATTTCCGTGGCCGAATTAAGCCGGACAGAGAAGTAGGAATAGTATGAGCGTAGGACCACGAGATCACCGTATCTAGCCGAAGTGAAATGCCATTTGCTCTTTCTGTTGAGATGCCAATCGATCTCCAAACATCTCGCATTTTAAGAGCATCGACCTCACTCACCTATAAGCCAGGTCGCAACAAGTGGCCGTTTGACTCTGGAACCACGACGATCATGTAGCACGATCATCGGTGCTGCGTGATCGGAGAATAGGATTAAAAGGGGTGCACACGCCAAAATCGAATATCCAACGGCGCATGCATGCATGCCGGGTTTTCCACAGAATAATGCTGCTAGCTGCTACTGGTGTAAGATTGTATCCCCTGCTTAATTAGGAACGATTCCCTGTAAAGGGAGAGAGAGGGTGAGGGTGATAAGCACGCTTTGTTAGGAGTGGTTTTGGCTTATCGCTTCAAGATGCGGCCGCCAACTCCCACACGTGGTCGTTACCCTGATCTGGTAATGGTTGCATGCAATTTCCCTCCCTCCAGAAGGTCATCAATAGTTATCCCATGTCTTCTGCTTTGGTCTACCCTACGATGAGGCTACACGATCGTATCAGAATTGTTTGCATGTTACACGGGCGCGAAGATGCGAAAATTCGTTTTGCAACACGATTCAGGCAAGCATCCATCTCTTCACCAGCGCTACATCAGCAGCGGTCGTACAAATATTCTGCAGTAGATGGACTAATACTCGTTCGTAGGGCGTGCTAGCAATAGCATCCATCCAAGTGCGCGCTTCCGGTGATGAGATTACGACGAGCCGTCCAACGACGACTCGTTACGCCGCCGGCCGGCGGTGGCTCCGAAATTCCGACCTCCACTACGACTAAACAAGCGTAGCGTATAGCAGCCCGCGCCGTGCGTGCGGTCATCTCCGTCGATCGCTTTACCCCTTCGTGCAGCCGCATTAGGTCGAGCTTTGTTTGTTCAAAACGGTTTTCACTCCAATCAAATGTTCCCATGGCGTTTTAAATTAGATGCACTCTGAAGTTGTGAAATTATAAATCAATGTTAGTTTGTCTACTTTGGAAAGCAGCTCAACTACGTACCCTGATGGGCGTGCTCCTCCGCTGACTGCAACTTGCAGCGTCGTACGGCCTTTTGTACTATAGTTGACAGTGTGTGCCGATCACTTAAATAATACTCCATCCAGTTTAAATTGTAAGATGTTTTTTCCATTTTAGGGCATGTTTGATTCATAGGAAAATTGGAGGAAAAGCGAAGGAATACTGTTCACGGAGGAATATTTCCTATCTGACCGTTTGAAACGCAGGAATCGCCACAGGAATTTTCTAGGATAGGAACTCGTTTCCTTTGGTTTTGGAGGAAAATCACAGGATTCCAAACATCCAGTCCAACCTCATTTTTTCTGCTCGTCGCATAAGACCGAGGCACAATTAGCACTCGCTCGTACGGATGCATGCATGTGCTAGTTAATACAATTTGCATGTTGTTTCTATGACAAGTGGGGCTGGGCTTTAATGCATGCATGTGCTAGTTAATAGTATCAGGATTCCTATGTTTTCACACTTCCTGTGTTCCAAACGCCACAACTGAATTTTCCCTCCGTGTTTTCAGTTCCTCAGTTTTGCACATGGATTCCTATCATATTCCTATGGTCTTCCAATTCCCATGATTTTCCTATCCTGTGTTTCAAACAGGGCCTTAATGTTAATAACCACATAGGATTGAAATGAGTGAATCTACACATCAACGCGTTTACATACATCTGAATTAGAAAAAAAAAGATGTAATATGTATATTTCGCAACGAAGGTATACGTTGTCATGTTGATTACAAGTTTTATAATAGTTGGTAATTTTAATAACCCTCCACTCACCTGGATCTGACGGTTGTAAAATAGGAGCTACCAGGAAGTATCAAACTTAAAGTACCGGAAACTACCCGAAACTACCAAAATTATGTGGGATTTATTATTTTTATTAGTGCCTCCACTAACGCCTCAAATACTCTTCAATTAGTGCCTCCACTTTAATCTTCTGAAAAATATAAAACATAGCTTTGGTATATGCTCTGGGATCATTACTCTGTTGACCTAAAAGCAGAGTTCAATTACGTACACAAATGGTCACATACGTATGGCGTGCTTCTGTGCTAGTAGTAGGGCTTCAACTTGCGTGGTACGGCTTTTTGTACTAGTTGACATTGTGAAGATCAATTAAAGGAATAGTTATATGTTGTCTTGTTGATACCTACAGAAAGTCGTCATTAATTGCGTCCTGCCTTTGCGACCCCCGGAGGCCCAAACCTAACTAAAAAAGTGCCTCAATGTTATATAATTAAGGCTTTTTGAAAAAAAAAACACAAAAGACCTTTCAATACTACACAACTTATTATAGTGCCTTTTGCTTATCTTCTAATTCATTTGTAGGTATTTATTTCAATCTATTAGATGAGGAGTGGAGATTCGGTGCTCTTGAGGTTTAGTGATCTCACTATTTTCAAAAATAAAAAATATATTTAAAAGTTTCAAAAATATGAAACAAATCATGAGTGTTCTCAATGGTATATAGTACAAGCATACAAAATCGCAATGCGAAACTATTTTACGTTTTGAGCTACAAAAGGAATGACAAATGTATAGATCTGAATATAGTAAACGATATATCGTTTCAAGTTTCCAACTTTTGCATTTTTGTGTAGGTAAAAAGGTATTGTATTTTGCATTGAGATTTTTCACGCTTTTAGAATATGTCATTGAGAACATGCATGATTTTTTGTAGATTTTTCGAAATTTTAAATTATATTTTTTGATTTTATTGAAAAAGGCGAGATCAGTAGATCTCGGGAGCCAAAATGACATTCCGGTAGACGAGGCACTAAATAGGTGACGTGGTGCAAATCAGCTTGTCCGTGATATTGGCAGAAATCGTGTTGATTGTTGGTATGATGTGTCAGGCGTTTGCTTGTGGCACAAAAGTAATGCAGTAAAACATAGCACGAGGCCAAAAAAACTGACAAGATCCGGGTAAGGGAAAACAGAGTAACGCTAGCTAGTATCATGAATATATGACGATCTTGTTTCTCGTAGAATTATCACGGTTTCTTGCGACTGTATTTCTGACTGCCCGTTCGACCCTAGCCAGCCACGTCTGTACTGTGCCGGGAAAAGAAAGAAGTGCACCAGTCGAAGAAGATTCCATGGTTCCATGACGACATGTCGGTGACGGTGACCTTGCAAGCAAAGCGTGCCCAGCAAGGCCGAAAGCCACTGCTGCGGCAGGGCAGTACCATCTATCCATGTCCTCCGTACCACGACGACGACGATGGGAAAAGGCACGCGCAGGCGGATCACTCGTCGCGAGTGGTCTCTTTTCTAGAAGCGCCCGACCTTATTTTTTCACACGCTGGATTTGGCAGGCGATTCCCCGATCTTGGGCACTGCCGCCCGGCCCAGGGGAGCCTCTCACTCACTCCCTTCGGCTTTGTTTGGCAGCACGTACGACCCGGCCACAGCTTGCACTATGCAGTGCTTGGCATAGATCCCTGTCCACGGGGCATGTCCACCGGCGGTCAACCCGCGAGCATGCATGTATCCGATCAATCTTCTTTATTAAGCTCGATGGGCATCTGATCTCGATCGACACTGAACAGTGACGGCCACCAATGCCGAGCGCCCAAGCTTTTGGAAGGAATATTTGCTGCTCATCGATGAATGATGATGATGCGGACGACGGTGGCGTTTTCTCGAACAAGATATGTATGGATTGCGTCATTCGACGGGGCCAGCCGGATCACGTTCGCGCGTTGCGTGCTTCCCGTGGCTCCGTCGCTCTCGGCGTTAAAGCAGGTTGCAACTCGCGCCGATCTATTCCATTGGCCCCTTCTTTCCGGCTTGTGATTCTAGAGAAGCTAGCTTTTGGAAGAATCTGTTTAGAAGCTGTGGTGGGGAGAAGCTCAAAGAATCTGTTTTTTCCATTCTTTGTAGCTTCTAAAATTTGAGATTCTAGCTGTGTTGAGTTGGTGAAATGTCTGCAACGCCCCTAAATTTCATTTGTAAGCTATTTTGTAGTACAAATAAGATAGGAATGAATACAGAAGTCTTTTTTAGTACAAATTCCATACGTTACAATTCATATTACATGCCAAAATAAAATAAAAGTCATTTTTAGTGATTCAACCATTACAATTAGAATACTCCTCATGCAACTAAACTTTCAGCAATTATCTGTCGCGTCCCACGCATGACTTCATCAGAAGAAGATGAGGCGACTCCCCCGACAAAAGATGCACTATCCTCATGGATATATGAGCCTCGCTCAATCGTGTCGAAATGGCCATCATATAGCTTACTATCACGAATGAAGTTATGCAAACACATGCATGCAGTGATGATCTTCGACTGCGTCTCTTCTTCTGGAAAAAATGGTATCCCAAGCAGAATACGCCACTTCATCTTAAGAACGCCAAATGCTCTTTCAATGGCATTTCGTAGAGATGAATGAAGATGGTTGAATTTCTCCTGCATGTTTTGTGGAGGCGCACCTTGGAATTCAGGAATATGGTACCGTTGCTCTTTGAATGGGGCGAGATAACCTGCTCTATTGGGATATCCAGAGTCGACAAGATAGTATTTTCCTGCGAGTAGCAAAAACATCAGAACATAAATACATATTATGAGCATTTATTTTGTTTGCATAGTACATATACAAAAATTGTAGTTTCTCTTCGTGCGCTTGTTGAAGTTTGTTACCATATTGACTTTACCAGTGGCATTCAAAACATTAACCGGACGATTATGTTTATTCACTTCTTCGATGCACACGTCAAGAAAAGCTCGGTGACCTACTGCATCCCAATTTGCTTTCGGGGATTTCAACTTCTCTTTCTATCACACATTCACACACCATATAGCAGTAGTTAGCACAATAGCAAGTCCTTGTTCTGGACCAAAACAGTAGTTCATGTCTACCTACTGCTAGGTAAATTGCAGTATCTAAAAACAGGACCAATAAATCAGTACATGTTTACAACAAAAACAGTAGCAAATGAGGCCACAACATCACAATAATCTGCTAGTTGAATTACTTCTATTTCTTCACACATTCACACACCATATAGTCAGTACATGTTTACAACAAAAAACAGTAGCAAATCAGGCCACAACATCCAAAACATGTACAGTATAGTACTGCTAGTTAAAATTGCACTATCTACAAGGACCAAAACATGTACAGCACTGCTAGTTAAAATGTTCCAGTACGAAAGATATAACAAAGAGAGGATTAAACTCTTGAACATAACTCAATGCTAACCCACATTCAAAGGTTCCAGCATGGAGTGCTAACCCACATTCAAAGGTGAAGCAAAAGGCTCACATCAACATGAATCTGTTCTTTGAACATGGCAGAAGGTGATATATCCTCTTTGAAGATAGGGCTATTTAGGAATTACACAATTACACAAATGTGCTATTAATCAGTTGCTATATAGCAAAACACAAAGCAAAAAAGGGGAACTTTCTTCTATCTACTAGTGATGTAAATCTACAAATTATTCTATCACTGCAACCAAATTATTCTACAAGCAAAAGGATTGCTACATGGAGTACCACTACTACAAATTATTCTATCACTACATATTGCCACAATACAATCACCGAAATTAAAAAAAAAGCAAAACAGGGGAGTTTGCTTGTACCTGCGGCGGGGGCTGGGAGGAGGACGGCGGGAGCTGGGACGAGGACATGGCGACGGCGGCGGCGGACGGCAGCGAAAGGAGGAGCCGGTAGGGGCGGTGGAAGGAGGAGCGGCTCGGGGCAGCGGAAGGAGGAGCGGGTGGGGGCGGCGGACGGGGCGGTGGGGGCGGCGGACGGGGCACCGGACGGGGCGGTGGGGCGGCGGACGGGGCGCCGGACCGGGCGCCGGACGGGCGGTGGGGGTCGGGCTCAGCGGCGACCCTCGCTGGCGGCGGCGGCCGGGAAGCTGCTAACCCTAGACGCCATGCTTTTTCGGGAGAGCGACGAGTCGAGCGAGACGGGCGAGGAGCGAGCAGGGCCGGGGATTTTTTTCTTTTTGCCGTGACTCTCCGCGCGGTGGCAGTTCTCCGTAAATTAGATGAAGGACATGTCCAGTTTAGATGCCCCTTCGATTCATTTGCGGGAATCGCCCCAGAATCGACCTCCGACCCGATTCTGCGTCCACGTACAAAACTAGCTTCTCGGTGGAAAAAAGCTGGGCCGAATCTGGACCCTTCTTTTGGGCTTCTCCAGATTCTGGGCTAGAATCTGTCCCAGAAGCTGAAAAGAAGGGGGCCATTGTTCCTGCCCCAGAAGAGAGACGAACACGAGTTCATCATTTGCAGTAGAAATGCAGGTGGGATGGGAGTGGGACGTCCGTTCTCACCAACACTACTGACCTCACTTATCCTGTTGTCCCACCATCAAATTATCCCATAAACGAAAAAATTAGTGGGTTTATACGGGATGTCCCAGTTGTCCCGATAAGATCCCACCAACACTTAACACGTACGCTGGATCGATCGAGACGGTCACATACTGCTGCTAGCCTGATCGGTACGATCGATCCATTTCAGCAAGTACTACTTCCAACAGCACGCACGCACGAAACAGATTGATTGCACGTACGCCTGTTCTCGCTCGCCGACAACACAACGCCCGCGCCAAACGCGAGGCCGAGGGCGCGCAGGACGGCAGCAGGAGGAGACCAAGGTCGTGGAGCCCCTCGCGGTCGTCTCCTCCATGGCCGTGGCGTGGTCGACGACGGCGAGGAAAATGGCGGCGGACACCAGGGCTGGGTGGCTGAGCGGCTGAGGACGACGACCCCGACGGCGGGGAGGGCGCCTCCTGCTCCTTCCCCGACCTCAGGACTCAGGTAGCAGTCCACTCTTCTTTCCCCTCCACGCCCTGTTCTCGATTGGATTCCAGCGCTGGCCGCCTCACCTCCGTGTGATGTACCTAATGTGGTTTATTAGCGGGATAGGTGGGCCGCCGTTGGAATAGGTGGAGTAATCTGTTTAAGCCCGTACGGGATAAACGGATTGTGCTTAGCGGGATAAGCGGGATTTTTGTGGTGGGATGGGACACGGGATAGGTGACACGCCCATCCCACTTGAAACCTTAATTTGCGGCCACGCTGCGTCGATCGAGAGCAACCACTGGTGAGTAACCAGCTAGTGTGGACGGACATATTTTCCCGGCTATTCCGAGGACGTAACGTAATGGTTCGCCACGTCCTTAATTTGCTACAGATCGACGACGAGACGGCCGGTGACATGGAAAGACCGGGACATTCTTGCCGTCGCTTGTAGCAGGGCTCGGTAATCAGTACGTACATGGCTGGATGGACACGGTTTTGTTCAGTCAGTCGATGTACAAGGATGGGACGGGAGCCATGCTCCGCCGGGAAGACGGAACATGTGGCTGTTCTTCCCGGCGGAGCACGGCTCCCGACGGGAGTACTATAGTACGGAGTACTAGCTAGCACGTACGTACTCACCGTGCGTGAGGCGACCGTTCCCCCCACGCACTCTAGATTGCGCTGAAGCGTTGAGTAAGCTACAGCTTGTGTCGATCGATGGATCGATTGCCTCTCTAATCTACCAGCACGCATCTGCATGCACGGAATCGTCCAAGTTTTTTTTTTTTTTTTTTTGAGGGAAATTACTTGTATTCATATTAGTAAGGATACAACGGAAAACCGAATACAAGCAACCAGCTACAAGGAGGATACAAACAGCAACACCGCTGCACACCACCAACACGCCGCACACTCCGCCTCCATCGCCGCCGGAGAAGGAGAAGAGCACCAGCACCCCGAACAAGCCCTTGCGGTGAAGAAGCTCCTAGTCCGAAGACGATTGCGAGTCGCCAAAGCCACCAGCTCCGAAGAACAGGATCTGACAAGCAGATAAAGAGCATCGACCGGAGGAACCCTCCAAGCTTGAACACCGCCGGATCCGTAGACGACACCACCCCCAACAGCAGGCAGCCGGACCCGCCACCCTCCGCCCCCCACCCGCAGCAAGCAACACCCTCCTCGCCACCACACCTCATACCTCCTCTTCCCCCTCGCCACCACGGCCGGCCAGAGACAGAAGAGAACAAGGCCACCAAGAGCAAAAGCTTGGCACAAACTGAAAGCACACCACACCAACAGCCCCAAAACGGAGCAGCCAAACTCGATCTGCTTCCCCCCTCGCCGCCACGGCCGGCCAGAGAAACAAAGATCGAGAGGCGGCACCGACGAACACGCTCGCACGCCCTGCAACCCTCTCCTCCTCCCCCTCGCCACCGAGGCCGGCCAGGAGCAGGCGAGGAACCCGCAGAACACGGAGCCAAAAGCACTTACAGAAGAGGAGTGCCGCAACCTCGCCTTCGTGCAACTTCCACCATGGAAACTTCACAGAGGATAGATCGACAGCTTGCTCGACGCCGCACCCAAGCATCACAGCAGACCACCTCGGGGAGAGAAAAGACGGCATCCGCCAGACAGAAAAACTAAACCTACAAGGATCTATATACACACGCGAGGAGCCGGAGCTCCCCCCCACCTCGCGGTGCCGAAACGGCGACCGGAGGCGGAGGGGAGCGGCGGATCCGCCGCCGGGAAGAGGGGAACTGGGAGTCGCCTTCCTTTCCGCCTCGCTACACTGTAGCAGGGGACGGGAAGAGGGGAAGCAGAATCGTCCAAGTTAAACACGCAAGAGAAGTGAGTCGATCGATCGTGGTGTTTCTTGCATGCATGCATGAATCAAGGAAAGAGAAATGACTGTATCCAAATATAATTAAGGTGCGCGCGGCCAATTACTTGTTCTCGTCGTATGCATGCATGACGTCGTTTGCCACTTCTTCATCTGTCGAGAGAAAGTAGCAAAGCGTAGTGCGGTTGGTGGTGCCGGCCGGCCGGCCGGTCACTTCATAAACAAACTCAAAAGTTATCCACGAAGGCCTGGCTAAAATAGAGAGGCAGTGGAGAAGGACAGTACTTGTCGTACAAACTTTGCCTACCTTGCCAGTAGCGATCGATCGGTTCGCGTCGCATCGCGCTAGCCTAGAGCGCGGCAAAGCATTCGGGCCAGCTGGTCGGGTCGGGGGATTGGATTATGCCGTACTACGTGGGTCGATCGGATGATCTGACCTGTACTGCCATGGGATCGACGCCGGTAGCTAGTGCGGCTGGCGGAACAGGTGGAATGGTTTCTCATCTAGGATCTTGAATCTGTTCTTCAGAGCAGCAAATACCCTCTCAACTGTAACCCTAAGACTTAAGTGTCGCAGATTGAACAATTTCTTCGCATCCTTAAGGTAGTTCCTCGAAGAGAAGAGAACTCGTTGAGGTGATACCTGGTACCCCTGAATGGAGGAAGAACACCTGGACGACAAGCATATCCTGCATCTCCAAGGTAAAACTTGCCATCCGAAATATTGATCCCATCTGGTCGACCCATGCTGTCAGCAAGGATGCTTGCATCATGGGCAGACCCTCCCCAACCAGCTAGCACATATGTGAACTTCATGTCGAAATCGACAGCCGCAAGCACATTCTGGCTGGTGTAATGCTTTCTACCCTGTATGCAGCAGACTCTGACCTTGGCACTCTAGCAGTGACATGAGTGCCATCAACTGCACCAATACAATCTTGTTGACATGAACATTGTGTTAGGTTAACGCTGGATACATGAACAATGTTTGTATGCAAGCAAGAACTACGAAATCTGGTGTTCTCATATTAAAGTATGGATACCACCTGTGTCTCTGTCGAATCTTCGATCGAGTTTGGCCAGTTGGTGCCTTGATCATCTCTGCTTTGAGCTCTCCAACAGAGTACATAACTTGCTTGAAATAGCGAAATATAGTCTCACTAGATCTCCTGAAAGTGTTGTGAATCTCTCTGAACCTCTGGTTATGACCAACAACATGAAGAAACATTGCCACTTGCTCTTCTATAGAGGTGTGGATGCTATCTTTCAGCCACCCCTGGACCAAAACGTCTCCACAAGCTTGCTAAAAGGAGCTCTGTCCATTCGCAGCATGTTCACGGCCTCGACCTCGTTGTTGTTGTAGATGTAGTTCAGATTCGTAATCATCTCCTAGTCTCGGCGGAACAATGGACCATACCTGATTACACCCCTGTAATTGCGGCGTACTGCTCTATGATGGACTAGGATGAGCCAGGCCTGCATCACAGCTATGAGTGGTTCAGCCTGAACGATGAGCGGCATACGAGTTTCTCCGTCCTAGTGAAATCAAGATCAAGGTGCTTGTATGAGAGTGCATGCGAAATCTAGCTAGTATGTACATCTAACTACTTTTCTTGTTTAAGATCCAGGCAAAATCAAGGTGTTGTTGTTCGACTCTAAGATCCAGCCGAAATGAGGTGGGGAATACTGCTTACCGCCATGGGTGAAGAGAGGACCGAGCGTTCGGTGCCGTCGAGGTGGCGGAGGAGACTCAGATCTTGGTCCTCGCCGCTAGCGGTGTCAACGTCGCCGTCGCCTCCAAAGATCTAACTCGCCGAAGCTTCCACCGCCGCTTCCGCCGCCGCCTTCGATGCTGATTTAGTCTGGTCCCTTCTCCCGCTTCCGGTGACAGACTAAAAAGGGGGTGAGAGTAGCCTTGGCGCCATACGGCCGTACCAATTTTTCGTCTCCCGCCATCACCAAAAATAGGTCGGTCTTTTTCATGGCGGCATATGAGGCCATTAGCCGTCTAGCTAGGTAGTCTGAACATACATTTGTTCCGGTGATCCCGAGGACGGACGTACGACACGGTGACATGGAAAGACCGGCCGGGACATGCATGCCGTCGCTTGTACTAGCAGGTTCAGTACATGGCTGGATCCACACGGTTTTGTTCAATCAGTTGATCGAGAAGGATGGGACGGGAGCCGTGCTCCGCCGGGCAGTGGAAACATGCATGTGGCGGCATTCTTTTGCTTGCAAGCAGCTAGCACGTACTCCCTCCGTTCCAAATTAATTGACTTCCATTTACTCACATGTGGATGTATCTAGACATGTTACAAGTATAGATACATCCACATTTGAACAAATGAAAGTCAATTAATTTTGAACGGAGGGAGTACGTGAGGCGCGACAGATGCCCCACGCGCTCGCTAGCCAGCTCGAGATTTCCCTGACGATCGAACTGAATATATGAACCCGCTTGTACTGGCTGTTGCAGATTGCACGGACGATCGATGGATCGATTGCCGCTCTAATTTACCAGCGCGCATGCATGCACGGAATCGCCCAAGTTAAACACGCAAGATAGGAAATTCATAACGAGTAGTAGGTGTAGATGCACCCACTGTCCAAAAAATAAAATTTAAAATGTCAAAAAAGTCAAAATAAAAATTTCGGACATATTTTAAGATATTTTATATTACAAGTTTTACGGTACTTGGGAATTTTAACAGGCGTCCATTCGCTCTAATCGAACGTTGGAAAAATAGGAGCTACCTAAAACTATCAGAAGAAAACTACCTAAAACTACCAGAAACTACCAATAATCTTTTATTTTTAATCTAAAATAAAAGGACATTTAGGTAATTTTTATGTCAATCTCTCCCAGAGGGCACGCCATCCCCAATCCCCGGTCATCTCAGTCTCTCCCGGTCTCCCCCACAAATCCCCGCTCATCTCACTCTCAGAGGAGGTGGAGGCAGCCGGCGCGGCGGCGGCGAGGGCTGAGGGTCGTGCCGACCGAGGGCCCTTCGGCAGACCGTCGCGGCGACATCAGGGTCCCTGAGGCTGGCGTGCAGCCACTCGGCGGACACGACGGGCTCGTTCCGCGGCACCGTCGCGTGGACGCCCGAGGTGGCGGCGGCCTCCGACACGGCCGACGACGTGGCGTTGCAGCGCGCCGCGATCCCGAAGGGGCCCATCGACGGCCACGGCGATGCCGTGCACCCACTATCCTCCGCTGCCGCCTCTACAGCGGAGACGCCGTTACCTGCCGCCGAGACCCCAGGCATCGCGGCTGGCGTTGACGTCTAGGGAGGAGCGGTGATGGTGGTAGGCGAGGAGGACGTCCTGAGGAGCTGCGTCTTTCGTCTTCGGCACAGCGCGCGGAGGCGCTCTTGAAGTGGGCCGGCGAGGGCCGCGCCGTTCCCGCGCTCGGAGCTCCCAGAAGCAAGAGTGAGAGTGACGACTGCATCTGCTAGAGGAAATTTAAGGCCTAGAGGCAGAGGAAGGAGTACTGCAACTACAGAGCCATCAAGAGCAGCAGTAGACCAAGGTACCAGCAGTGCTGCAAGAGGGAGAGGTAGAAGCACATCACGAGCCACTCCAACTCCACGAGATGAACCTCCTGAAGCTAGTGCCAGACCCAGAACAAGGAGGCGTGTCTGTGTCTCATATAAAACAGGGCCTGGCAGTGCTCACCATCTTTTATTTGGTTCTCAACAGCAAACTGCAGAAAGAAATGTACCAGATCTTAATGCACCAGCTTCTGATGAGTGAGCGGTTCATGTAAACCATTATGTGCTGAACCTTGTGTAATTCTGGATGTCGAGTGTGTGCTTCAGAAATGATGTTTCATGTATGTGTACTACTGGATCTTTAATATGGTTTTATACAACAATACAGTTTCATTACAGCTTATGTTGGTCATATAATTTGCTTCGAATTCATGCATGAGTGACGAGCATAAATGCTGTCATTTTTCCAATTGCTTCCTGGAACCAACCATGTTCTGTCCAATTTGTACTCGTCACAAACACACACACATATAATTGTAATAATACTTTTTATTCCAACATTTCGAGTCTGATAAGTACATTCATACATCCCTGCTCAACTCAATCAAACAAAACCCCTAATCACTAGAGCAATACATGCATAAATCAGCACACAAGCTGCTGCTACACACACTACCATCATCTCCTTCCTGTGTCTAAATTTCATCTCTGCCCTGTGAATTTTCAGCAATTTTCTCTTATCTGCCTTCTCTCTCTGCAACTCGATTTCCAAATCAGCAATCTTGGTCAGCAGCTTCATATTCTCTTATTCAACTTCACTCCAATTTCTTCGACGCACATACTGGTTCTGGTACTAGTACTGGAATTGATCATGACCAGCATTCTGCAACAAGTACAAACAAATGCAACTCAAACAAAGCACTCAAGCAACTGAAATTGACCATTTCGTCCGAGCAGTCTGGGAAAGATCGACATACCTGCGGACCAACGCCACCTCCAATACTTGTAGTCGCCGTCGAAGTCGCCATCGAATTCCAGTACACCTCGCCTGTCACCTTCGCCCATCCGTCGTCCACCGAGCAGAGTTAACTGAAGTACCTTGAACATGTATTGCCGGGCTTTAAAGTTAGCCAGTGGGGTGTAGATGCGCTTGTCGAAACGGTGCCACACGGCCTGGGGAAAAGAACAATTGATGCACAATGTTCTCTTTGCAGAAAAGATGCAGAATCTAGTTTCTGTTTGATGCATGCAACAGCCATATGCAGAATATAGTTTCTGTTTGATGCATGCAACAGAGCACCAAACGACAACATCATATCCACTCTGCAGATATCATCTTGCAGTAAGTAAAATAACATCCGTAGAGATAAATAAACCAATTACTGGTTATAAACTCATAATTTTCAGCTTCCATGTCTAATGTTTAGGCATAGAGAGAGTGAGCATCGGTGATAGAAGTGATTTAATGTAACCTACTATGTCTTGCCGTTTACTACATCGATCAAGGGTCATCACAATACAAAACATAATCATATAATTACATATTACTTCGAAAACTGCTCACTGGAAGCAGATCACATTTTTACTCACTTGCACACAAAAGTTAAGATGAACCACTCACTTGATTTTGTCTGATTCATCATCAACACTTGTGTATTCAGTTCACGCGCAACAGAAGCTGAATCACTCACCTCCTTTTTGACTAACTTATTTTTTAAGAGCCAAAAAACAACCAAGAAGGAGTCTACCAAGATATTACTCAGAAATCATATTAGATGCCCATTTAGCCATCTCCTATTTCTAATCCAACTCAAAGTCCTATAATAGAACTGACCACCTTAACAAGGATTCTGAATTTTGCTGGCAACTCAAAATCCTAGTTTACCGCACTCTGTTTGTTAGTTAGTCTTTGTGTGCAAAATTATTTAAGTCTGAAACTGAATAGAAATAGTATCAAGCTCAGGAACTGTATGATTCTCACCTTTTTATGTTGATTTCGAACAGGACTGAGATACCGTGCACATTCCTTGAGTGTTTCAAACATTGACTTCCCTTATTTCTCCAGCTCCATCATATCATCCAGCTCCTCGTTCCACTCGTTCAGCTACTCAGACATGGTCTTCATTTGCTTGGAGTCCCTATCTGCATGAGCATAATCCATTCATCCCCACACTTCCGGATGTCCCTGTCCTCAAAACGGATTCAGAAATCAACACACATCTACCAGATAGGGAGGGGATCAGACCTTCGAGCTAGCACCTACCAGGAAGCTGTCAAGTATGAGGAACCCGTTGCGCGTGTACAGAACGGTGATGCACATACCAGGCATCGGTCAAGGATGAGGGGGAAGATGCCGCCAGCCGCTTCATCGCCGCGTCAAGCCTGCGGCGGAGGCTACGGTGGGGAAGGGGAAGCCGAGCTCTTTGGGTTAGCGCGGAGGAGGAGGCCGAACTCGCCGGGTCAAGCGGAGGACACCCAGCTCTTCTGGGTCGCGCAGAGGAGGAAGACGCCGATATCGCCGGAGTCGCGTGGAAGAGTAAGCCCGGATCTTACGATCATGCGGAGGAGTCCGGCGACCTCTGGGCTTAGGAGCCGCCACGCTAGGCCAGGAATTGGACGGCGGCGACCGACAGAGTCGGCGGTGGCCTGAGCGAATCGAGTGAGAGGATAGGAGGCGGTGCACGGTGGTGGCGGTCTGAGACGCGAATCGAGGGGAGGAGAGGAGCGCGAAGGAGAGGACGAAGGCTAATTTGTTCCTGGACAAATTACCATTTTACCCCCCACTAATTAAGTTTCGGTGCTTGGATGGCTGACATAATTTAGAGGGGATAGAGTCAAATCCAGCGGCTAAAATATTTTTGGTGAGAAACTACCGGAAACTACCTTTGGTAGTTTTTCAAGCACCATAAAAGACCTCATTTTATATTAGCACAAAAAATTACGTGAAGAAAAATATTTTTTGTGACCTGTTTAAAAAAGACAAATCCGGACGCTACAAAATGATTTTAGACGAGACATTTTTTTATCTTTTTTGCACAAGCCACAAAAAAAAAGACAAATCCAGACGCCGGTAGCTAATGCGGCTGGCCTGGCCCGGCATCTCTGTTTTGCCTGTTGGAGCACACAACGGCCGGCCGCGTGCGCCCCGTACGTCTTGCAAGCACTTTGTGGGGTTTTTTTTTTTTTTTTTTTTGAAAGCACTTTGTGGTTACCTTCTGCCTTTTCTCAGGTGGGCAGCCGGCTTGGAGAGATCTAAGATCGAAAGTGGTAAAAAACAGACAGGGTTAACACGATGTGAGTACAATGCGTAGTTACTAAGAGACGAGATTTCATGCTCCCGAGCACCTCCAGCGATTCAGATACATTTTAAGAAAACTGAAAAACATTTACGAGTTCCAAAAAAAATTGAAAAAAAATCTAGGATGTAAACGCTGTGGTTGCATTTTGTGGAATGGAATCAGGGGGCGCGGCCCCTTTTGGTCTAAAAAAATATCGGATGTAACTAATGGAGTATTCCACGAACGAGTGCAAACAATCAGCTTCAAAATACTTTATATTCAGATCTACGCAAAAATGACAAAGTGTAAATCTGCGTATGCACATTTTCAAATCTCACATTTATCAGATTTTGCCATTTTTGCGCAGCTCATAATACAAACTGTTTCAAGTTGATATTTTGCACGTTTGTGGGATACACTATTGGCTACCTCCGGAAATTTTTAATTTTTTAAAAACTCATCTGTATTTTTTTAAATTTTTTGGATCAGTGGAACTCCGGAGTCAAAGACACTTTTCGCCATTTCCTGGCATAAAATATGTGTACCCTGTCACTGGTATTGAGATTCTGATGTGGCTGTGGTGGTTTATGATTGAGGTTTATTAATTAATTAGGAAGGATCAACTTCAGGCCTTATCCTCTTGATGAGTTGCGTGAGAATACTTTTTTCATCTATCAAAAGTAAGTGTATCGCTATTAAAATAAGTTTAATGCTCAGGGTATCATAAATAATTAATTTTGCAGCAAATTGTGCAACACGAAGTTCCAGGAGTACCACAATCGTAGGTAACCGTGGTGGACTGGTGGTTTACATTTTGCACTAGGTAAGATCTACAGAAGAACTTATGTGTACTAGCTTATTTTGTAAGTCGAGGAGTTCGTGGCGTACTTGTAGATAATCGGCTACACTAGCCTTTAACCGAAAATGACAACCTTCTCATGATGACACTATGGACATGGGAAAGACAACCACGAATATACAACACGTATGACATAACATGCTAGTCGTATATATTTATCTTAACTAGAAGCGTACAAGATATTCTATGGCCACCTAAATTTGAATAACCCAATGAAGCTAGCCAAGAAATGGAATTCAAGAACAAAATAGCCCGCTAGGTAGCCACTTGCACCATGACACTCTACCCCGTCGTTTGGAGTTAGAATGATGTGAGATCTTTCAATCATGACAACATGTCTCTACTTCCGTACAAACTTAGAATACTTGCACAACCTTCCTAACATTCCTAATTTTTTTTGAAAATGCAGTTGTGCCTCTTTAAAAGTAGAAAAAACTAACTAATTAAAACGAAAATATGATAAAGAAAACTAATACAATGGGCTATATCCACATATGTGTCATACAACAAAACCTAATGCATACGATTGACACGTCATCCAAACACCAACAAAAGAAGGGCGCATCCGACTAAGACTAGAAGAACTCCCTGATCACATACCTGTCGCAGTCACAATGCAGCCGGATCGAGTAGAATAGCTCCAAAATGATCCACAGCTCAGAGAGCACAAGATGCCTCACAACCTTCAACAGAGAGAGCATCCCACAAAGCGTCGAGAGGAGGGAGTGGGGCGCTTTGATAGTCGACAAGAAGCCATAGTGCTAGCTAGCTGCCGAGAAGGAGATAATCCGTGAGAGGGGTGGATATGGGTCGCCTCTGCTCGATTGCAGTGACAGAGCACAGTAAATGTTAATACGATGTGTCGTAGACGTCGCTTCTTTGATGATGTATGGGTTGTACCCCTGCTGTTTGCCATAGAAAAAAAAAGAAAAGAACGGATCGAACCGAATCCATATTGAGGATTACCCCCAACAACAACGAGCCAAAACATCAACAAGAAAGGAAAGTAGCAAGTCAAAACAATCTGATGTGGAGCAAGCTAGAGCTGGCCCAACCAAAAAAAAAATTGAATGGTTTGGCCCGACCAATTAATTGAACCATCAGCATCATCCATCCTCTTAATCATCCTCTCGTGGGGTAGGCCGTACAGCAACACCCCAAGCCTCCGGATGAACTCAAAACAATTCCACCAAGAACGCCACGGCCACTCCGCCGTTGTGGGTCACGCCTCGGACTTGTTCTCCATGGCCATCTGTCCGTCCAGATCGCCTGACGCACACGCGACGACCCATTGCAGTAACCTGATTATTCCTACGGACCGACGTGTCAGCGACGCACAAAATCTTTCACTATCTACCAAGTGCCAACCCCACACGGAAGCCGCAAGGACAGGGCGATGCCAGGTTCCGTGCATAGGACGTACGTACAGCGAGCGGCACACGAGTGCGCTGCACACTCGCGGCTCTCACGCACGCATGAGACAAGTCCTATAAACAACCACCACGACCGCCACGAACCACATCGCACCACACAAACACACCTCTAGCAGCTGCTCTTTGGCACCGGAGCGAGCGCAGCATCATCAGCGTCAGCACCAAGCGACGGCGAGAGCTCGGCTGCAGCTGGACCGCCGGCGGCGAGGACCATGCAGGGCGAGGAGAAGAAAGGGAAGGTGAAGAAGGGGTGGCTGGCAGTGCGGGTCGGTGACGAGGACCAGCGCCGCTTCGTCATCCCCATCGCCTACCTCTACCACCCGCTCTTCCGCCGCCTGCTCGAGGCCGCGAGGGACACCTACGGCTACCACTACTCCTCGGGGCCCCTGCGCCTGCCCTGCTCCGTCGACGAGTTCCTCCGCCTCCGCGCGCTCGTCGACCGGGACACCTCCTCGTCGGCGGCGGCGCACTCGTCGTCCTCGTCGTCGTCGCACCGAGTGCACTTGGCCCCGTGCACCTGCGCCAAAGCCATGTCGTGATCGCTTGATGATGGGCTGTAAGCATGCATGGCGACTGTGAGCGCCGGAGCGCGCGCCCGCGTGCGCGGGAGTACGCCCAGCAGCAGATACCCGATACATGTGTGTACACACGTAGGCTAGAGAGGAGAGAGAAGAGAGTACGTGATTAGTCTGTACTACTAGCTTTTGATTTTGGTTTTGGCCTTCTTCTTCTGTTCTGAGTTTTGCACATGCATGTATACTAGATTGATTAACAGACACCGATGTATAATTAACAGTTGGATTCACAGTCGCCATAGCTGGGTTTACAGACATACAGACATATTTGATGTGCTTAATTGCCTTCTCTTTTGCAAACTTAAACACCGAACTAAACAAGATCGAGTTCGGAATGAATGTCAAGCAGGCGCTGAAACAAGATCTGGGAAGTTGTATACAGGCGCAGGCTACAGACCTACAGCATAATTTCCCCTTTCGCTGCCCCATGACCATCGAGTTGCAGCAGGACGGCTAGCATCACCATGTCCCTGGGGAATTTCTGATACCGCGTATCTTTCTGCTGCTAGATTCATGTCGTGTCTTCAGCGTGGGTTCAGCAATCAGCACCTGACTTTGAGAGGAGGATGGATAAAGAGGGAGACAGCCACAGCATTGGTCCCAGCCCTCATCCTCGATACATCGATCTTCCGAATCTTCTCATCTCTTTCTTTGTTTGTTTGTTTTTGATTATTCGAACCCCCCTGCTTCACTTTCTTGAAAAGGCAGGCAGGCCGAAACATGCTATACACGCACATCACACCACACACACCCCCACCATATTAGATGAATACAGTTTCTTGCAAAAAGATAAACAAAATGGCTAATAGTTACTTAGCGTACATATAGCTCTTTGTTTGCTCACGGCATCCCATGATTTGTAATATGTAATCAATCCCGTGAACAGTTATTTTGTACCGTGTGAGTATTTTTGTGCAACTGAAAATTTATTTTAATTGCAACCCACCTGTAACTCACAGATTGCACGAATCAGAATACAAATCCAACGGCGACTGAGATGGGACTCAGAGTTATTTCAATATCAGTGGATCGAGAGCTAACAAAACCGTTACAAATAGTCATAACCATATATTAATTATTTCGGTAGCCCTACCTAAGAAAAAGGAGAACGGCGATTTTTCTATGGGTAATATAGTCACCTGCAAAGACTAAAAATAAAGTCACCCGCAGACGCAGGAGTGCAGGACGCAATTGCCGACCCTCCCGTACACGTATCAACAAGACAACCTATAACTATTCTTTAAGTGATAGTCACACTGTCAACTAGTAGTACCAAATTAAAGGCGTACCAAGTTGTAGCCTACCACTTGCACAGAAGCACGACATTCCCGTACGAGTACGTAGGTGCCCCAATTCTACTTCCAGGGGTCAACAGAATTAACGATACTATACCAATTAGCAAAGTTATGTTTTATAATTTCAGAAGTTAGGAGCCGATGGATTAATCGCTGACACTTGGTTCCGTACGTGAAAGAGTTTAGGGGAATTTGCCACGGTTGGGCTTTTCCATTGCATGTTAATGTATAGACAAATATTACAAAACCTAACCATAAAAGAGAGATCACAACAATAACAATTCTCCTCTATTTAGGGATTAGGAGATATGTCGTGACATATTAGTCTAACACTCCCCCGCAGTCACAACGGGAGGAGAACGGACGTTGAGACTGGACCGAAAATCCAGAAACAACGGCGACGGTAGTCCCTTCGTCAAGATGTCGGCGAACTGGCGAGACGAGGGAACATGGAGTACACGGACTTGACCCATGGCAACACGATCGCGAACGAAGTGGAGGTCAATCTCGATGTGTTTGGTGCGCTGATGCTGAACGGGGTTTGTGGACATGTAGACGGCGCTGACGTTGTCACAGAACACAACCGTAGCTGGAGGAGACGGTCGATGAAGCTCATGGAGGAGTTGCCGAATCCAACTAGCTTCAGTGACGGCGTTAGCCACAGCACGGCACTTGGCTTCGGTGTTGGAGCGAGAGACCGTGTGTTGCCGCTTGGACGACCAAGAAACAAGGTTGTCACCGAGATAGACGCAGAAGCCCGAGGTGGAGCAACGGGTGTCGGGGCAGCCAGCCCAGTCGGCGTCAGTGTATGTAACCATGGAGTCCGGCGATGACGAGTAGAGATGGAGTCCATGAGAGAGCGTCCCCTTGACGTAGCGCAAGATGCGCTTGATAGCCGCAAGATGCTGCTCGCGGGGGTTGTGCATGTGAAGACACACCTGCTGAACGGCGTATGCGATGTCGGGTCGCGTGAAAGTGAGGTACTGCTAAGCCCCAGCGAAACTCCGGTACTCGGTGGGATCGGCCACTGGAGGGCCGGCGGTGGTAGCGAGCTTCGGCGACGTATCGACCGGCGTCGTGGCGGGCTTGCAGGCAGTCATACCCGCCTTGTCCAGAATTTCCGCGGCGTACTTGGCTTGCGAGAGATGCATGCCGGAGGAGTCGCGGGTGACGGCGATGCCGAGGAAGTAGTGGAGGCTGCCCATGTGGGTCATGGCCAACTCGGAGCTGAGAGAGGCCGTGATCCTGTCGAGCAGTCGAGTCGAGGAGGCGGTGAGGACATTGTCGTCAACATAGAGGAGGAGGAAGGCCGTGCCTTCCGCACACTGGAGGACGAACAGCGACGTGTCCGAGCGTGAACACGTGAAGCCAGTCGAGGTGATGAAGGTCGCGAAGCGCTTGTACCACGCACGAGGAGCCTGCTTGAGACCCGTAGCCGAGACATGCTCGGGACGAGTAGAGTCGATGCAGCCGGTGGGTTGGTGGCAGTACACGACCTCGGAGAGTGTGCCATGGAGGAAGGCGTTCTTCACGTCGAGTTGTCGAGTCTCCCAATTAAGAGAGGGCGCGATGGAGAGGATGACGCGCACCGTGGCCGGTTTGACAACCGGACTGAACGTCTCGTCGAAGTCCACGCCTTGCTTCTGAGAGAAACCGTGAAGCACCTAGCGGGCTTTATAGCGGTCGAGAGAGCCGTCAGGCTTGAGCTTGTGACGAAACACCCACTTGCCGGAGACGATGTTTGCCCACTGAGGAGGAGGCACGAGGTCCCAAGTGTTGTTGTTGAGGAGAGCGCGGTACTCCACGGTCATAACATCGAGCCAGTTGGGATCCTTGAGTGCAGCACGAGCGGAAGTGGGAACCGGTGAGTACCTGCTGACAGAAGAAACATGCAGGTTAAGGCGCTCGCGGGGGCCCTTATGGATGCCGAAGGTGCTGCGGGTGTGGTGACTGGGCGCGGGAGGGGGCGAAGGAGGAGCTCGCAGCGAGGGAGGAGCAGGTGTGGCAACCGGAGGTGGGGGCACGACAACCGGTAGGGTGTCATCGGCGTCGAGAAAATCATATGTGTCGACAGTGAGTGGCTGTGGGGAGGCAAAGGGAAAGGTCATCCCATCGAAGACAACATGACGAGAGATGATGATACGATGGGTGGTAAGATCCATACACCGATACCCCTTATGGTGGGAGGAATAACCGAGAAAAATACAAGCACTCGAACGTGGCGACAGTTTATGGGGCATAGTAGAAGCGGTGTTAGGGTAGCAAAGACATCCGAAGACGCGAAGCGACGAGTAGTCGGGATGGGTGTTGTGTAGGGCAAAGTAAGGAGAAGGAGAGGTAATGGTTTTGGTGGGAAGACGGTTTAGGACGTGAGTGGCGGTTTGGAGCGCTTCTACCCAAAAACATGGTGGTAAGCTAGCCTGAAATAAGAGAGAACGCGAAATGTCATTGACGGTACGAATAATACGTTCAGCTTTACCATTTTGTTGGGATGTGTATGGGCAGGAGAAGCGGATATGAATGTCGTGCGTGGCAGGGAGAGAGTGGAGTTTATTGTTATCGAACTCACGACCATTATCACACTGTATGGACATGAGAGGCAAACCAAATTGAGTAAGAGCAAACGCGCGAAAGGCTGCGAGCGAGGCATAAGCGTCTGATTTTTGGTGGAGCAGAACAGTCCATAAGAAATGCGTGAAATCATCAAGTATGACTAGGAAATACTTATTGCCGGATACACTCAAAACAGGGGAGGTCCAAAGATCACAATGAACTAACTCGAATGGACGAGTGGTAAGAGTGGATGATGAGGAAAACGGCAAACGAACATGGCGTCCTAGCTGACACGCATGACACAAAGTACTATGACTTATTTGTCTAATACAGGGAAGAGAAATATGATGTGAAAGACGACGATAAGCATCATGTCCGGGATGGCCAAGGCGACGGTGACAGACGTCGCGGGGGCGGTGAGCGCGGCGAGGACACGAGGAGGCGGAGAGCTTGGTATGGTGTAAAGCTCCCCCGTAGTATTGCACCGAAGAATCTCGCGCCAGGAAAGAAGGTCCTTCACAAAAAAACCGAAAGGGTCAAAGGCTACAATGCAGTGATTATCAGTAGTGAATTAACGAACATAAATTAGATTTTTGATGATGCGCGGTGTGACTAAAACATGGCGTAAATGAAGAGGACGATTAGGAGAATAAGAATGAAGTGCAGAATGTCCGGACGTGGTGAGGGGAACGGTAGAACCGTCGCCAACAACAACGTTGAAAGGACAAGGATGTCGCCTAGTGGGGGGGTGAATAGGCGATTAAAACTTTTTCGGTTTAGTCTTGATAATTGCGGAATAAAACTAGGTGTTTAAATTAACAAGCCAACAAGCTAAATATACTAGGCTCACCTATGTGCATCAACAACTTATGCTAAGCAAGACAAGCAACAAGGTGATAGCAATATAGAATACTTCAAGCACGAAGGCTATCACAATGTAAAGTGCATAAGTAAAGAGCTCGGGTATAGAAATAACCGAGGTACGCGAAGACGAGGATGTATTCCCGAGTTCCTCCTTTTTAGGGGAGTACGTCTCGTTGGAGAGGTGTGAACCAACACAATTGTTCAACAACCACAAAGGATTCACCTTCTTCCACGATGAACCGCACCACAAAGGTTTGGTTTACCTTCCACTATCGGAATCCTTCGAGGCGGAATCTGGAGCCTTTACAACAACGATCCGGGGCACAACCCACAACGGGATTGGGGGCTCCCGAACAGCTACAAGTGACCACCAAGGGTCTCAACCACCACACGGGCGTCTAGAGTCCAAAGACCCAAGAGTAACAAGTTCACAAGCTTTCAACTTCCACGAATCCTCGTGGAAAGCACAAACCGATGCAACGAAGCAATGGCAAGAGCACAAGGCTCAAATCCTTCACTCTCAAATCCCACCACAAGCAACTAATGCTTATGGGGGGAGAAGAGAGGAAGAACAAAGAATAACTCAACAAATAGAACTTCAAGAACTAGATCGAAAGGGTTCCCCTCACTTAGAGGAGAGATGGATTGGTGAAAATGTAGATCTAGATCTCCTCTCTCTTTTCCCTCAAAGATATGCAAGAATCATGGAGGAATTGAGAGAGAGGCAAGCTTTGCAAGGTCAACAATGGTGGGGGAGAGAGAGAAAATTGTGTTGGGCAAAGCTAGACACTTTGGGGAAGAAAGGGGGCCTTTTATAGGTCCCCACGAAAAAGAGCCGTTGCAGCTAGAAAACATAGGATTATCCGATTCAAGTTAGATAGGATAATCCGACTGTATAGGATTATCCGATTCAAGTTAGATAGGATAATCCGACTGTATAGGATTATCCGATTCAAGTTAGATAGGATAATCCGGAAAACTCCAGTACGCATTGCTTTAAAGTCCTTAGCCGTTTTCGCGTCCAGCAAATATCCGGGTCGGATATTCCGATCCAAGTTTGGGTCGGATTTTCCGATTGTCTGAAAACTGAGAGAAACAGCAAAACGAAAACCGCAATATCTTTTTCACCCGGACTCCGATTTCGATGATCTTGGGCTCGTTGGAATCGTAACGAAGAGCCCTTCAAGATCATGCAGAGAAACATCAAAGTCCAAAGATGGAGGATAAAACCAAATGTAGAAAGGTAAACCTCCCTAAAAAGGAACAACCGGCAAATCCTCCAATCATCAAAAACGCAACAAGATATTCATATGAAATCCGTTTTTGATGAACTAGAGCTTGGTATAGAGATGAACACAAGCTCTAAATTCTCATATGGATAAAAGCCAAATAAGAACCAAGAAAGTTGATATGCCAAGTATGCAAAGGTTTGAGCTCCCCACAAAGATGCGATCAAGTTACTCACTTGAGAGCCCCTCTTGATAGTACGCCGTCTATCCTATAACCCGGTCTCCCACTAACACCACGAGACCGGTAAAATAGAAACCCTATCAAGATCATACCTTTGCCTTGCGCATTCCACTTGAGCTAGATGATGACGATCTTGACTCTCTCAAGTTGGAACACCTTTCTTGATTGTGCTTGCTAGCACATGCTTGATGAAGACCTCTCCAAATACTCCCCCATACAGCATGATGGGAGAGCCATGCTAAGCTCCGTCTTCATGTATCCATTGCAAGATTCAATCAAATGATATATTCCGAGATGGATCATATTGAACTTGCACTTCTTCTTCTTCTCTCTCTTCACAAAGATGATGTCTTGAATCTTTCAAGACATACTTGCAATATGCTCAACTCTTCACATGACCATTCTTCATATAAACCCTTGGATAGAACCTTGGTCATCATCTAATCTTCTAGAGTCCAACACATGAACTCCAATCTTTTCCTATGGACAAGATCTACAAGAATATCTCAATGCAAACATTAGTCCATAAGGATTGTCATTAATTACAAAACCACACATGGGCAACACATGCACTTTCAATCTCCCCATTTTGGTAATTGATGACAATCCCTTTTACGAGGGTTTATATAATGAATTAAGCAACCATGCACAACAAAGAGCAAGGATGCAAGAGCATGAAAGGCAAATGCTTAAGAACGAAACTAAAGCATAAAACCAAATTCCCTTAAACCCTCTAAACTTCTCCCCCATTGGCATCGATTGCCGAAATGGGAGGAAAAATTTAGAAGGCCAATATAGTAAGAGCTCCCCCATAATGTGTGCATTTCTCATAATATGAGTGAAATCAAATGCACATATCCAATGACGAATACTTGGGAAGGAGATCAAACTATATTGAGGATCCAAAGATTGCAAAAGAAAATCAAATTGAAAGATACTTCGACAAAAGAAGTAACCAATCAAAGGATCCGAAAAACTAATAGAACATAAGAATAAGATCAACCAAATGTTCTAAAAAACAAGAGGGAACTCCCCAAGGTACGTGCACAATAAGGATTTGTATTTCAATATAGTGTGCACAACATGGAATCCTCACTCCCTCCTAGATAATTTTGAACACAAACAAAAATTAGCAAATAGGTCCACAAGCTTATTAAGATGCAAAAGTATACCAAATGAAAAACAAAGCTTGTGCCTTTTAGAAACCACCAAAGAATCAAAAAATAAAAGGGTGGTCACTAAAGGATTGGAATACCAATTAAAGATGTAACTACTCTCATGTGTATAAGTTTCTAATTAGACATCAATCATGAGATATAAGTCCAAAAAGAAACATGCACACACAAAATAGATACAACGGTGAAGAACATGATATCCAAGTGGAAGTCATATATATACCAATAAGATCATTGCTTAAAAGCATAGCACAAAGCTCAATTTTATCTTAAAGGATATAGATGAACTTCCCCACACACTCATCATAGCATCAAAAATATCCACAAGGGATAAGGTGATAAATGGGATGCTCCGAGAAAGATAACAAGTATCGCAAAAGGCAAATGATTTTGAAAAATCAATATTGCATATGTGAGACATAGAGTAGAAAGTGCTAGATTAACATATTTGGGATTGGTGAATCATGAAAATGATATATATATTCCCCTTGATATGTAATCATCCCGGCTTGCCCATATTTGCATAAAGTTGTTTTGCAAGAACCAAATGAATTGCAACAAAGAGATTCATGCCATGAAACAACCTACACAAGGTTGAAAGCTAGAAAAGTATGCATGAGGTAGATACTTGTTACCGAGATAGCATTGGTGATGTAGAAGATAAGAGTTCATGATCATCCGAGCTTGGCTCCAATAAGCACATGGTGATAACACCTTCCTTGTAAATGAGACAAGCTTCCAATGCATCTCCAATGTACCTAAAACAAATTCAAGTACAAATGGTACCCAAACTCATTGGGTCCAAAGTAGTTAGAGCAACTACAATACATAGGACAAACTCCACATAAATATGTGCATATTGATATGAAATTGAATTTCATGCACATCTTAGCCATTTAGGATTTGATGGAGTTTATCCTATATATTGGATCAACGAAAGTAAGCATGCCATAAGATATACATATAGTAAATATGCATGCACAAGACTTTCAAGAACCAAAGAGATACAATTTGGACAAAACACCAATTAAACCAAGAAAGCACACACAAGTGTGACAAGAAAAAGAATTGTCCAAATTATATCAAAACCCAAATCAACACATGATTGAAGATACCACTTTGAAAAGATACCAAATGAAATCAAGATACCAATTGATGAAAAACCATCAAGGAATAAACCAAACCCTCTACACTTTTCATGATGGCACAAAGTACCAAGACGAAAAATGTTTGTCTTCCAAAGAGACACGTCATCGGGATCAAATACCAAACGAAGACAACTAATGTTCAAAAAGCATATAGGATTGCTCCCCCAAGATGTGTGCATTATTTATGATCTTGCATTTGAATACAAAATGCACACAAATGAGATCATCACTCTCCATATATATATATTATTCAAACACTAGTCATGTTCAAGAAAGCAAGAAATTGCAATACCAATTTAAAGAACGGTGTTCTACTCAAAGTAGGATAGCTTCCCAAGAATAGTGCATTATCAAGAAGTATGACTTTTGAATGTCAATGCACAAGAATTGGATCATTGCTTTTCCCAACTCAAGAAACACAAAACAAATTTTGAGTAGAGCAACAAAGGATCCAAAAGATACAAGGAAGACAAAGAGAGTTAGATCAAACAAATCCTTGGCAATAAAATAAGGCAATTCAAAGCAAGAACCAAATGAAGATGGTCTACAAATTCCACCACAATATGAGTATCACTTGTCATGGACAAGGAGTATATAGAGATATTTCTCGGTGGTATAAGAATGAAAACAAGACCAATTCACAACAAATAAGCATATGGCAAAGGATAGAATTAAAAGCCATGCTTAGATAGATAGATATTCTTGATAGCTTCAAAATTCACGCGATCATGCAAAGCAACTCCAAGAGTAGCTTGAAGCAATTGGTTTCCCAAAAGATATATGAGAACATATTTAGGGAAAGCCATATCAAGAATTCCATCACAAACAAGATCCAAGGTGAGAGGCAAAAACATTTAAGCAAATGGAACTTGTTTGAGAAACATGCCACATAGGAATAAGATAATGAAGAATATCAATTCTAGGTGGCAATACCTCACATGTTCACATTTTCTAGGTTTGTAATATGCACAAAGCTTATTACTCCCCCATAATGTGATAATCCAAATTCTTAACAAGAGGCAAACAAAACCAACTAGAGATAATTAATGGACATTAGAATTTGAATTTCTCATGAGAACATATACCACATAGAGAATAGATAATATTAATATATCAACACTAAGTGGTATTCCTCATGTATACACAATTTTAGGATTGTGAAGTGCACGAAGCATATCACTCCCCAAAATAGGATAGTCCATTAATCTCTCAAAAAGAGAGCCAACAAGATAAGATATCAAATAAAAGCAATAAGGCTCAACACAAGTAAATGGTGTGCAAACCAACATACACATACTTGATTACTCAAGATAAGTAAGTAGAGAGCACAACACATACAAACACTAGCAAGGTACAAAACCTAACACATGCAAGGGTGCAAGCAACTTTCAATGTATATATGATTTAAATAAAAGTTACCGCAAGGAGGAACATTGGATATGAGATAGAACAATATAATCCAAATGACTTGGCTTGAGAAATATAATTGATGAAGATCCCTTAATTCTTCATGATGTAGCCAAGTCTCCAATGCCCTCCAACAACACCTATTGATCAAGTTTTAGCTTGTTGGTCCCCAACCAAGTTGGGTCCTAAGAGGTTAGTCACAATAGGTTGGCAACCCAAATGGTTCTTTTCTTGACACCACTTTGAGTACCAACATATTTGGCAAACACATTGCCAACCTTATCCTTCCGAAGAGAATAAACATCATCAATATAATGGGGTTGGATAAGGTACCATTTGTGCATGAAGAAGCAAGTGACCCTTCTCACGGCATAGGTAGCAACATTACTTCCTCCTCTCTTCTTAGTTGGAATCTTGACTTGAGGAGGGGTAGCTTGATTCTTCTTGGGAAGAGGCCGTTCTTCAACTTGAGGAACTTGAGTTTGAACTTGAGGCTTCTTCCCTTGTTGCTTCTCACTAAGAGCTTCTTCTTCAAAGGGCAAGATCTAACATGGTGCCCTTCAACTTTGCACTTGAAGCAAACAATCTTGGCCGAATCTTTAACTTGTTCTTGGCCCTTTTTCTTCTTGTTATACTTGGACTTGTTCTTGTATTGGAGTTGAATCCAAGTCCACTCTTGTCATTGGGGCGTCTTTGAACACTCAACATATTGTCAAGTGTAGAATCCCCAACATGACGCTTTTCCAAGTCTTTCTTCAAAGAAGTGACTTGGGCCTTGAGCTCATTTAATTCCTCTACATGGTTAGTATCAACACAAATACTAGAGGAAGTAGAAGCTTCATTGTTAGAGCAACAAGGCATGGAAAGTAATTCATCACAAGATGTAGCAACATTGTGAGTGGATGAATCACTAGGACTAGCACATGACAATATAGCATTAGAGTAGAAGTTGTGCCATTGTCCACATGAGGCTCACAAGATGTTACCTTTGAGATAATAGCCTCATGAGCTAACTTTAGCCTAGCATGGGATGCTAGAAGATCCTCATTAGAGCTAGAGAGCTTTTCATGACTTTCTTCCAATTTCCCATACTTGCTAGTTAGCAACTCAAGTTGAGCCCTTAGCTCAACATTCTCCTTCAAAATAGATGCTTCACAAGAAGTGGAGTTAGTAGCACAAGCATCATTAACATTAGAAATGGAAGAAGACAACTTGGCAAGCTCATCATTTTAGATAGTTGAGTTTGGAGTTGATCATGAGACTTGATAAGGAGAGAGTGTTCACTTTCCAAAGCCTTATGAGCTTTGTCAAGTCTCTCTATATCCTCACTTAGTCTAGCATTGCCAACACCAAATTCAACTTTTTCCTTTTTAAGCACTTTATTTTTAGCAAGAGCATGATCTCTTTCCTTAATGATTTTAGCAATAACTAGCAAAATGCCCGTGCGTTGCCACGGATGAAAAAATTTGATTAAAGATGCAGATAATAGATTATTCTCTTAAATTTGCACATAACAAATCAACAAGTCTAACAATGGGTTCCCATCTTTTCCCCACAAATCTTCTAAACAACATTTCATGGAGGCCGCCAAAATGACTACACGACACACTGCTAGTCATATTAATAAAAATTTTAATCCTCCATTTTACATATGCCATCATATCCCAAACAAAAACATCAATTAGGAATTACAACAGTTTCCTTCAGAAGCCTACTTTCAAAATGACTTTATTCATCAATCTTGTCAAAGGCTAGGAATATGGCCTTTTCACTAAAAGAAAACTTTTCATGGGTGATTTGTCAAACACGCCCCGCTTATATTCCTTAGGAGAACTAAAAAAATGGTAAACAACTACACAACACCTAAAAAGCAACTTTGGTACAAGGCGAGGTGAAGTGACCATGATGTCCGATGAGGCAACTTAATAACATGGTAAGCAACTCGAGAACGATCAAAAGCATTTTCACACAAAAGGTAAGAAAGGGAATAGTAGAGGAATGATGAATCTGCAAAGTAATAACAGAGGGTCCTTGTTTGTATAACCAGAAGTGGAAGGACTCAAGTGCAAATAAGCCAAAGAGAAAAGATTCTCCCATCTTTCTTCCCGTGCGGTTCCTAGGAAGCTTGGACAGCCCAATCCTGGCAAATCGGAATTGAGGCCGATGTGCGCCGCCACCAAGCCTATGGCGTACTGGCCACAGTCTCGTGGGAATGCAGCACGCTGCCCGTCGTTGCGTCGGCCGTCGGGCTGGAGTTCCTCGTCCGCCACGCTTGGCCCATGGTCATAGGCTCATAGCCCGCCTTGCGCAGCAGTCGCCCAGGAGCCGGGAGCCGTGGAGGGCGCCGTTCTCCGTCGCCGCCACGCCGCGCTGGACTTCGGTCGCTTGGAGCCGTTCACCGCTGTTGCTCCCATCGGCCTCCTCCTCCGGCGCAATGGCAACACGAACCTGGTCGCGTTCCTCCCAACGCCCGGAGATGGCCTACTTCTTGGACGCCAAGCCCGACAGCGCCGTGCTACCAGATGTCCTGCCCTCCAATCCGGAGCGACGCCACGTCATCGTCGACCACGCCGCGCAGATCCATGGTTGTCCCAGCCGGTGTGTCCCGCGGCATCACGGCCCTGCCCGTTGTCAGCGGGGCGGTCGTTATAAATCATGTTGACCACGAAGCGGTAAGTTCACTTGGTGGTGGCAAAGGTGTAATATTTCTGACTTAGTCTAGCAATACAAGGGCAGAATCGGAAAGAAAAGTAACGTACCGCCACCAACCATCACCTCTAACAATATTATATAGTAGAGATAAGATCATTTGTTTCATCAAGAGATTCAAGTTTCTCCTCAAGAGACACTCGAAGCTCTTGCTCTTCCTCAAGGGCATTCTCTAAGGATGCTTTTTCCATAGCATCTTCTCTCTCAATATTACATTTCTCTAGAAATTGAGTTTCCAAACCCTCAATGATTTCCCTACGCTTAATAACATAAGCAATGATTTCACATAGAGGAGGGATAGCTTTGCTACCTTTAGGGAGAGCACCAAAAACCATCTCACCCTTCTTGGTTAAGGATTCAATATCAAAATCTTCTCCATGAGACTCCCCAACCACATAATCACAAGATGTACTGGGATTCGAGATAGAAGATTCCTTTGACTCCTTAGCCATAAGGCAAACGTGATTAATGGGCGAGGTGGATGAAGAATTACTTGAAGCACCATATAAATCCATATCTTGTTCCATGGAGTGTTCGGTTTCCTCTACATTGTTAGCCAAACAAATACTAGAGGAAATAGAGGCCTTTTTATCAAGGCAACAAGACATAGAGAGCATATCATCATGAGATTTGGTTAAGCAACTATTACATGATATGCAAGGACTATCAACTCTAGCATGTATGACATTTGGAGTGCTAGAAGAGTTTAAGTCCAAAGATAGAACATTGCAATGAGATAGAGATGAAGTATAGTCAATAAAATATTTACCATCAACAAAGCAATTTCTATCACCACTCACCATATCATTACCTTGTGACAAATCACATGTAGGTGAAGTGGAAGAAGTTGTGAGTTCATCACGGCCGGAGGTGGAAGGAGAACAATCATCCTCAATAATGTTGGACACTTCAAATATATCTTGAAGCTTGGTCCAAAGCTCATGAGCATTCCGAAAAGGCATGATTCAAGCAAGAAATACATCACTCAAAACACATATAAGGCCATTAGAAACAAGAGTTTCGAGATGAGAGTTTTCCTCATCCTCTAAAGATAATTCTTGGGAATCCTTTGGAGGAGAAAACCCAGATCTACAATCCTCTTAATATAATTTGGACCCATGGCCCTAAAAAGATTAAGTATGCGAATTTTCCAAACATCATAATTTGTGCCATCGAATATGAAAGTGGGATCGTGCACTAATTCTCTAAACGACATCTTTTACTCTCTAGGTGGTAAAGCCCAAAAAGAGAGCCTCGGCTCTGATACCAATTGAAAGGACAAGGATGTCGCCAAGAGGGGGGGGGGGGTGAATAGGCGATTAAAACTTTTCCGGTTCAGTCTTGATAATTGCGGAATAAAACTAGGTGTTTAAATTAACAAGCCAACAACCAAAATATACTAGGCTCACCTATGTGCACCAACTTATGCTAAGCAAGACAAGCAACAAGGTGTAAAGTGCATAAGTAAAGAGCTCGGGTATAGAAATAACCGAGGTACGCGGAGACGAGGATGTATTCCCGAGTTCCTCCTTTTTAGGGGAGTACGTCTCGTTGGAGAGGTGTGAACCAACACAATGGTTCAACAGCCACAAAGGCTTCACCTTCTTCTCCGATGAACCGCACCACAAAGGTTTGGTTCACTGATTGCGTGGATCACACGTTCGCTGGGAGACCCCAAGAGGAAGGTATGATGCAGTATAGAAGCAGTTTTCCCTCAGTATGAAACCAAGGTTTAATCGAACCAGTAGGAGCAAGAAATCGCTTCGGAAGGTTGTTGGTGGCGGAATATGGCACGGCGCAGCACCAGGGAATCCGGCGCCAACGTGGAATCTGCACACAACACAATCAAACTACTTTGCCCCAACGAAACAGTGAGGTTGTCAATCTCACCGGCTTGCTGAAAACAAAGGATTAAACGTATGGTGTGGAAAACAGTAGTAAATTGCAGAGAATGAAAAGGAACAGTGTTTGCAGTTGGTTGTATTATCGGTGTAAAAGAATGGACCGGGGTCCACAGTTCACTAGTGGTGTCTCTCCATAACAGATAACTAACATGCTGGGTGAACAAATTACAGCTGGGCAATTGACAAAATATTGAGCACATAACAATGCATATATATGACATGATGATTACTATGATATTCATGTGGGCATTACGACAAAATACATAGACCGTTATCCAACAAAGTCTATGACTAATAATCCACCGCCAGGTTGTCATACCGAGTTCCCCGTTGGTATTAAGTTGCAAGCAACGGATAATTGCATTAAGTAATGTGCGTAAACTAAACGAATGCATTAGACCTAACGGCGTACCCTTAAGCTAAGCATCGGTTGTTTTATCCCTAGTGGCAACAGCACATCCACAATCTTAGAAGTTATTGTCACTCTCTCAGATTATCGGAGGCATGAACCCACTATCTAGCATAAATACTCACTCTTGGAGTTACAAGCATGTACTTGGCCAAAGCATCTACTAGTAACAGAAAGCATGCAAGATCATAAATAACATATAAGATAGATTGATAATCAACTTGACATAGTATTCAATATTCATCGGATAACAGCAAACACAACATGTAACATTATAATAAATGATCTTGATCATGATAGGCAGCTCACAAGATCTAAACATGATAGCATAAAGTGGAGAGACAGCCATCTAGCTACTGCCATGGACCCGTAGTCCAAGGATGAACTACTCACGCATCACTCCGGAGGCTGGCATGGTGATGTAGAGCCCTCTGGTGATGATTCCCCTCTCTGGCAGGGTGCCGGAAAGAGCTTCTGAACCCTCCCGAGCTAGGGTTGACGGTGGCGGCGTCTCTGGAACTTTTCGTGGATAATGGCTCGGGTATCTAGGGTTTTCGCGTCGGGAGGAATAAATAGGCGAAAGGGCGGCGGCTGCGGAGCCACGAGGGCCCCACACCACCCCACGGCGCGGCAGGGGGGCCACGTGGCTCCCCTCCGTGTCTCCACTGGACTCCGTCTTCGTGTTCGAAAAATAGGAGGTTCTGTCCAAGTTTCGTCCAATTCCGAGAATATTTCCAGACTAGCTTTTCTGGAATACAAAAATAGCAGAAAACAGGAACTGGCACTGTGGCATCTTGTTAATAGGTTAGTCCCAGAAAATGCATAAAAATGCTATGAAGTGTATATAAAACATGTAACAATTGGTATAATATCAACATGGAACATCAGAAATTTATATACGTTTGAGACGTATCAAGCATCCCCAAGCTTAGTTCTACTCGTCCTCGAGTAGGTAAAACGATAAAAACAAAATAATTTCTGAGGTGACATGCTACAATCATAATCTTGATCAAATAATACTGTAAAGCACATGTTATGAATGAAGTGATCAGGTCAATGGTCTATAGTTTGCTAGCAAGTAGATAATGAGCAAACAACTGAATCATATAAGCAATTTTCATGAATAGTACTTTCGAGACAAGCATCAAAGAGTTTTGCATAAGAGTTAACTCATAAAGCAATAGATTCTAAGCAAAAGGTATTTAACCAACACAAAGGAAGATTTAAGTTTCAGCAATTGCTTTCAACTTTCAACATATATATCTCATGGATATTTGTCAACACAAAGCATATAATAAGTGCAATATATGAGCATATAAAAATGGTTGCACCAAAGTTGACACTAGTGTTTGCTTCTAAGATAGAAAGAAGTAGGTAAACTGACTCAACATAAAAGTAAAAAAAGGCCCTTCGCAGAGGGAAGCAGGGATTAAATCATGTGCTAGAGCTTTTTAAGTTTTTGAAATCATATAGAGAGTAAAAATAAGTTTTGAGAGGTGTTTGTTAATTGTCAACGAATCAGAAAATGGAAAGTACAATATGACCCCTGCCAAACAGACTTTTAAGAGCGGCTCCCATGAAGGACGTTATTTCTACCAGCAAGGCAGATCATCCCTCTTTCTCTTTTGTTTACACATGCAGATATTTCACTATTTGTCATTGCTTGACTGATAAATCAGGGCAAAAATGTGAAGAGAATTAAGTGGTTAAAGTTGTAATTAATTGGGACTGGGCACCCATTTGCCAGCTCTTTTTGCAAAATTAATGGATAAGCGGATGTATATGCCGCTAGTTCGGTGGTAAAGTCTGTTTGACAGTTGACATAAAGACATCCACCCCGTCCTCATGAGCTAGGTAAACATTGACACAAAATAGGAGTAATAAAGTTTGAATAGTTTAAAGGCAGCACATGAAAAATTTACTTGAAATGGCAAGAAAATACCACATATAGATAGTTATGGTGGACACAGATGGCATGGATTTGGCTCAAGGTTTTGGATGCACGAGAAGCATTCCCTCTCAGTACAGAGTTTAGGCTAGCAAGGTTATTTGAAGCAAACACAGGATATCAACCGACACAGCAAGGCTTATATGAAAACATATTGCAATCATTATAAGACTCTACACTGTCTTCCTTGTTAACCAAACCCTTTTACTAGAAAATATCTACACCTTAGAGATACCAAACATGCAAACCAAATTTCAACGAGCTTTACGGTAGTTCTTCATTAATAGGTTTTAACTACATGATACAAAAACTTAATCATGAACTACTTAATAACTCAAAACAATTGACAAGTATCAAATTATCCAATACAGCGATCTACAAGAATATGTAAGCTTTTTCCATTATACCATCTACCACATGCAACATTTTCTGTTCCAACCAAACACCAATCAATTTATTTCAACATAAACTCTCCAAACAATTATAAGTGAAGCAAGAGAGTACTTTCTTTAAAAGAACTAACAGCTCTGAATAAGAGATGCATGAAAAACAGGAGCTAAAAGCATAGCAATAGCTAGACAAGAATACTCAACAAGTATAAGTGAAGAATGTTGGGGTCCAATCAAGTTGACCATACGAAAAATAAAATACTGAAAATAAAAGCACACAGACGCTCCAAGTAAAGCACATATGATGTGAAAGAACTAAAATATAGTTTCACTAGAGATGACCTGATAAGTTGCTGATGAAGAAGGGGATGCCAACGGCATCCCCAAGCTTAGACGCTTGAGTCTTCTTGAAATTTGCTTGGGTGATCCATGGGAGCATCCCCAAGTTTAAGCTCTTCACTCTTCTTGATCACATTATATCATCCTTCTCTCTTGACCCTTGAAAACTTTCGCCACACCAAACTCAAAGTAATTCTCATTAGAGGGTTAGTGCACAATCAAAAACGCACATGTTCTATAAGGACACAAACATGACCGTTACTTTTAACATTAGCTACTGCCACTGATGTTATGTGAAGCTCTTCACCCTAAAAAAGAATTCCACTCAACACTAGTAAAAGAGAGAATGCGAAAAATAAAAGACAGAATCTGTCTAAACAAAAAGTCCGCAAAGACGAATTTTTTCGAGGCACTTACGTTGCTCAGATCAAAAAACTTTAAAGTAACGAAAGATGCGTACATATCTGAGGATCACGCACAAACAATTTCAGATTTAAATAATTTTTCTGTGATTTTACAGATTTAAAACGGTGAACAGCAGAAATCTGTTCCTGCGCAGAAATCCAAATCTAGCATCATCTTCCTATTAGAGGCAATACTTGGCACAACAATGCGATAAAATAAAGATACAAAGGAATTGTTACAGAAGTAAACAACTCCTTGACTCAAAAAAAAAAATTTGCAGAAATAAAATAATGGGTTGTCTCCCATAAGCGTTTTCTTTAACGCTTTTCAGCTAGGCGCAGAAAGTAAGAATCAAGTGTTTCCAAGCGATGAGGCATCAACAGAAAGGTTGGAAGTTTTCTCAACAATGCATTGTATCTTATCTATATAAGTTTCAGAAACTCCTTTTTCATTACTTTTAGGCACACTATCCTCATCAAATAAATTTTCAGGAACAATCCAATCAAAATTCTTTTCCAGTGCCTCATGCATGCCTACAAACTTAAAAGGTATTGGTATCTTAACTTCCCCCTCATAATTAGTTTCTTTAGTGTATTTAAGCCTCTCTTTTTCCAGTTTCTCAAGTGTATTAGCAACATCAATATAATAGCCAAGCATCTTATATCGAATAAAAACTTTTCTAGCTTCTCTAGCAACATCACCAAATTCTTTAAGCAAGGTTTCTAGAACAAAATCTTTATTTTCACCATCTTCCATATCATGAAGTTTAAGGAACATATGCTGCATTATAGGATTCAGATTGACAAACCTAGCTTCCAACATGTGAACTAGAGAAGCTGTAGCAATTTCATAATTTGGAGCAAGTTCTACCAATGGTCTGTCTTCAAAAAATTTAAGCCTACTAATGTGACCCAAGAATTCCTCAATGTTATCTCTTCCAATGATAGACCCACTACCCACAGATATGTCTTTTAAAGTATACTTAATTAGGGAGAAGCATGATGAAATAACAGAAACTAAACAGAAAATAAACTAAATGCAAGTAACTAATTTTTGTGTGTTTTTGATAAGTAAAGCAAACAAGACTAAATAAAAATAAACTAAGCAAGACAATAACAAAGTAAAGAGATTGGAAGCGTGAAACTCCCCTTGCAGAAATCCTCTTGCTTCCCAATATGGCGTCAGAAAATATGGCGTATGGAAGGAAGGCAAGGAGATTGCTGAACCGAAGTGCTTCTGCTCCCGGCAACGGCACCAGAAAATATGCTTGATTGCGTGGATCACATTTTCGCTGGGAGACCCCAAAAGGAAGGTATGATGCAGTATAGAAGCATTTTTCCCTCAGTATGAAATCAAGGTTTAATCGAACCAGTAGGAGCAAGAAATCGCTTCGGAAGGTTGTTGGTGGCGGAATATGGCACGGCGCAGCACCAGGGAATCCGGCGCCAACGTGGAATCTGTACACAACACAATCAAACTACTTTGCCCCAACGAAACAGTGAGGTTGTCAATCTCACCGGCTTGCTGAAAACAAAGGATTAAACGTATGGTGTGGAAAACAGTAGTAAATTGCAGAGAATGAAAAGGAACAGTGTTTGCAGTTGGTTGTATTATCAGTGTAAAAGAATGGACCGGGGTCCACAGTTCACTAGTGGTGTCTCTCCATAACAGATAACTAACATGCTGGGTGAACAAATTACAGCTGGGCAATTGACAAAATATTGAGCGCATAACAATGCATATATATGACATGATGATTACTATGATATTCATGTGGGCATTACGACAAAATACATAGACCGTTATCCAACAAAGTCTATGACTAATAATCCACCGCCAGGTTGTCATACCGAGTTCCCCGTTGGTATTAAGTTGCAAGCAACGGATAATTGCATTAAGTAATGTGCGTAAACTAAACGAATGCATTAGACCTAACGGCGTACCCTTAAGCTAAGCATCGGTTGTTTTATCCCTAGTGGCAGCAGCACATCCACAATCTTAGAAGTTATTGTCACTCTCCCAGATTACCGGAGGCATGAACCCACTATCTAGCATAAATACTCACTCTTGGAGTTACAAGCATCTACTTGGCCAAAGCATCTACTAGTAACGGAAAGCATGCAAGATCATAAATAACATATAAGATATATTGATAATCAACTTGACATAGTATTCAATATTCATCGGATCCCAGCAAACACAACATGTAGCATTACAATAAGATGATCTTGATCATGATAGGCAGCTCACAAGATCTAAGTTACTGCCATGGACCCGTAGTCCAAGGATGAACTACTCACGCATCATTCCGGAGGCAGGCATGGTGATGTAGAGCCCTCCGGTGATGATTCCCCTCTCCGGCAGGGTGCCAGGAAGAGCTTCTGAACCCTCCCGAGCTAGGGTTGACGGCGGCGGCGTCTCTGGAACTTTTCGTGGATAATGGCTCGGGTATCTAGATTTTTCGCGTCGGAGGAATAAATAGGCGAAAGGGCGGCGGCTGCGGAGCCACGAGGGCCCCACACCACCCCACAGCGCGGCAGGTGGGCCCGCGTGGCCCCATGGTGTGGGCGCCACGTGGCTCCCTTCCATGTCTCCTGGACTCCGTCTTCGTGTTGGAAAAATAGGAGATTCTGTCCAAGTTTCGTCCAATTCCGAGAATATTTCCAGACTAGCTTTTCTGGAATACAAAAACAGCAGAAAACAGGAACTGGCACTGTGGTATCTTGTTAATAGGTTAGTCCCAGAAAATGCATAAAAATGCTATAAAGTGTATATAAAACATGTAACAATTGGTATAATATCAACATGGAACATCGGAAATTATAGATACGTTTGAGACGTATCATTCACCTTCCACTATCGGAATCCTTCGAGGCGGAATCCGGAGCCTTTGCAACAACGATCCGGGGCACAACCCACAACGGGATTGGGGGCTCCCGAATAGCTTCAAGTGACCACCACGGGTCTCAACCACCACACGGGCGTCTAGGGTCCAAAGACCCAAGAGTAACAAGTTCACAAGCTTTCAACTTTCACGAATCCTCGTGGAAAGCACAAACCGATGCAACGAAGCAATGGCAAGAGCACAAGGCTCAAATCCTTCACTCTCAAATCCCACCACAAGCAACTAATGCTTATGGGGGAGAAGAGAGGAAGAACAAAGAAGAACTCAACAAATGGAACTTCAAGAACTAGATCGAAAGGGTTCCCCTCACTTAGAGGAGAGATGGATTGGTGAAAATGTAGATCTAGATCTCCTCTCTCTTTTCCCTCAAAGATATGCAAGAATCATGGGAGGAATAAATGGTGGGGGAGAGAGAGAAAATCGTGTTGGGCAAAGCTAGACACTTTGGGGAAGAAAGGGGGCCTTTTATAGGTCCCCACGAAAAAGAGCCGTTGCAGCCAGAAAACATAGGATTATCCGATTCAAGTTAGATAGGATAATCCGACTGTATAGGATTATCCGATTCAAGTTACATAGGATAGGATAATCCGAAAAACTCCAGTATGCATTGCTTTAAAGTCCTTAGCCGTTTTCGCGTCCAGCAAATATCCGGGTCGGATATTCCGATCCAAGTTTGGGTCAGATTATCTGATTGTCTTAAAACTGAGAGAAACTGCAAAACAAAAACCACAATATCTTTTTCATCCGGACTCCGATTTCGATGATCTTGGACTCGTTGGAATCGTAACGAAGAGCCCTTCAAGATCATGCAGAGAAACATCATAGTCCAAAGATGGAGGATAAAACCAAATGTAGAAAGGTAAACCTCTCTAAAAAAGAACAACCGGTAAATCCTCCAATCATCAAAAACGCAACAAGATATTCATATGAAATCCTTTTTGATGAACTAGAGCTTGGTATAGAGATGAACACAAGCTCTAAATTCTCATATGGATAAAAGCCAAATAAGAACCAAGAAAAATGATATGCCAAGTATGCAAAGCTTTGAGCTCCCCACAAAGATGCGATCAAATTACTCACTTGAGAGCCCCTCTTGATAGTACGCCGTCTATCCTATAACCCGGTCTCCCACTAACACCACGAGACCGGTAAAATAGAAACCCTATCAAGATCATACCTTTGCCTTGCGCATTCCACTTGAGCTAGATGATGACGATCTTGACTCCCTCAAGTTGGAACACCTTTCTTGATTGTGCTTGCTAGCACATGCTTGATGAAGACCTCTCCAAATACTCCCCCATACATCATGATGCGAGAGCCTTGCTAAGTTCCGTCTTCATGTATCCATTGCAAGCTTCAATCAAATGATATCTTCCGAGATGGATCATATTGAACTTGCAGTTCTTCTTCTTCTTCTCTCTCTTCACAAAGATGATGTCTTGAATCTTTCAAGACATACTTGCAATATGCTCAACTCTTCACATGACTATTCTTCATATAAACCCTTGGATAGAACCTTGGTCATCATGTAATCTTCTAGAGTCCAACACATAAACTCCAATCTTTTCCTATGGACAAGATCTACAAGAATATCTCAATGCAAACATTAGTCCATAAGGATTGTCATTAATTACCAAAACCACACATGGGGCAACACATGCACTTTCAAACGTGACGGTACATAGGATGAGGAGAAAGAGATGAAAGGATACCGGCATCGGCGGAGAGGTGGGCGGTCGCGCCGCTGTCCATGACCCACTCAGGTTTGGTTGCTGCAGCGTCATCTTGGTGAAGTGCTGGGCGAGGGCAGAGGCGTCCCATGTCTGGGCCGACGCCGGGGCGCTGCCGGCGCTGGAGGCGCGGCGTAGTGGACGTAGGGAGCAGCACCGTGGACAGCACCGTAAGGAGCAGCACCATGTACAGCAGCACCGTAAGGAGCAGCACCATGTACAACAGCACCGTAAAGAGCACCGTAAGGAGCACCGTTTACAGCAGCACCGTAAGGAGCACCATGAGCAGCCAGAGGGGCGGCCATGTATGCATGGGCGCGAGGAGCCGGACCCCATCCGAGGAGGCTGCTGGCACCGGGCTGCATGGGCCACATCTGATGGCACCGGTCCAGGGGTTGAAGGGCGTCGGCATGGCGGGAGCACCTCCGGCGGCCTGTAGCCCTTGTTTTTGCCTTTGTTCCTGCCGAAGCCATTGACCGCCAGCAGCCTGAGGTGGGCCGCCGCCCGCGCCGGAGGGCAGACCGCCGCCTTGGGGAGGAGTGGAGGTGGGCCCTTTGGTGGTGTAGAAGGCGGACACGGCGGTGCTGTTGGAGCACCGGGTGGCCTTCATCTCCTGGAGCAGCAACATGTTACGGAAGGTGAGGAAGGAGGGAAACGGTGTGAGGAGAGGGGCGATGTCGGCGACGCTGTCGAAGCGCTCGTGCTGGCCCTTGATGACGTTGGTGACGAGGTCCGCGTCGGACACGGCGTGCCGACCTCGGCGAGGGCATCAGCCACCGTCTTTTGCAGGTGAAGGTAGTCGGTGATGGACCGATCCTACTACTTGATGTTACGGAATTCCTCGGCGAGATAAATCTCACGGTTCTTCTTGTTGTCGTTGAAGAGCCCTTGGACGGCGGTCTGGACCTTGTAGGCAGTGGCAGTGGTGGCGTCCGTGGGCATGACGAGGTCGACGATGTTCATGGCCATGGAGCCGTACAACCATCGCAGCACCAAGGCGTCAAGACGAAGCCATGTGGGGTCGGAGGGAGCACGGGCCGTGGTGAGGTGATCCTCCAGGGCATAGGTGGTGACGGCAATGGTGAAGAAGGTCCTCCACTTGGGGAAGATGGCGCCCGTGAAGTCGAGGACGACAGGGACGAGAGAGCGGACGCTGGTGATGGCAGTGTCCTGTGCCCAGAGGTGGGCATTGGGGTGGGGCTCGGTTGGAGCCATGGGGAGAGGAGGAAGAAGGCCGGCGGCGCTAGGGTTAGGGTTGAGGGCTGGCGGCGCTAGCTAGGAGGAGAGAGGTGCGGAAGCTTTGGATCGCTAGTCTGATACCATGAAAGAGTTTAGGGGAATTTGCCACGGTTGGGCTTTTCCATTGCATGTTAATATATAGACAAACTAGTTGAATGCCCGTGCGTTGCTACGGGACATAAAGTTGTAACAGACATTTAGTCGTGTAGATAGGAAATCACTAAACCAAAAGGAAATTGATCAAAATTTTAAGAACATAGCACATGCAATTCAATATCATTGATAAAATTTGTCGGGGCGGCGGCCCATAAGGTGGTCCAGATGGTTTACGCATAGCGTGATGGAGAGTTGCATGTCGGGGCGGCGGCTCCGAGTTTTTTTGCATCATCGAGGGTGTTTTTTCTTGTGTCGTGTGGGCGACAAGGTTGCTCTTGCTGTTGTTCGTCTTTGAGGCTCCCCGGAAGGTTGGTTGCTTTCATCTACTTCGGGGTGTCCTGTATCTGCTCCTCCCATAGCAGCTACGGATTCTTCTCTCCGAGAAAGGTGGAGTGCTGGCCGACCGGCTGCGGAGTGGTGGGTTGTGCTTGGCTCTAGGTGGTGTGTGGGCTCTGCCCCGTGGTGTTCATTGTATGGTTTTCATCCGTTTTCTTCCGCTGATAAACCGGGCACCTTCTGCTTAATTAATGGTTAAGACAAAGCTTTTACCTTTGTTTCAAAAAAACTTTTATCTCATTAAATAATAAGGAGAGAATGAGAAATGAAAGAAAAGTTAAGAAGGTGAGTACCAATTCCGAAATAAATCATTTGGCGAGGTTTGTATCATCTTCGAGACCAGTTATTTAACGATTTTTGCTTGGAGCTCTCTGCATTCTTTTTAATTTTTTGGATTGTCGATATATTTTATCTTTTGTCCGCTTCTGATCCACACAATTGAAATATATCATACACAAAAAAGAGCACAATAAATCAGTATAATTTAAAAATCAACATTGATGAAATAAATGGAAAAAAGTTCAGACCGTGCACATTTTCTATTTGTTGTGAGTAGAGTAGTATTTAGTTCCCTTTTGGTTTATGAAAAACAAATGAACGTGAACAGAACTGGATTATTGTTAGGGTAAAGGAATTGGGTTTAGCTCAACAAGATAAATTTTTTGTTAGCAGAAAGAGAGTACAACGCGGGACACTTACTTAGGCACTTGAGCTTGGAAAACAATACGCAATCATCCTTGACGCTAGGCGCTGGCGTGTCGCTGCGAGCAACGAGCTGAGCTATTATTCTTTCGAGTTGCTCCTGCTGCTTGGTTCGAGTTGGTCCGTCGCGTGTGCGGCTGGTTTGTTGTAGTTGCTCCGTCCGTGCCTGTACGTGTGTACATTTAAAGAGTTGTGATCGACTCCGTGTGGGAATAGAAACCGAACTGAATTGGAACTGTCCTTTTTTTAATCGAGGCGATCAACGTTTTGTCCCTGATTTAATATGAGTCGGACGTGGAAACCGATCGGAACTGGCTTTTCTTTCTCTTTGGACGTACCATCATCACCACCTTTAGCTATATTATATAGTACAGATATTACAAAACCTAACCATAAAAGGGAGATCACAACAGTAACTATTCTCCTCTATTTAGGGATTAGGAGATATGTCGTGACATATTAGTCTAACAGTACTTATCAACATCACAGCGTATAACTGTTGTTTAAAGTGATCATCACAGTGTCAACTACTGTAGTACAAAAGGCCGTACCACGATGCAAGTTGCAGCTAGCAGAGGAGCACGTCCAATCGAGTACGTAGTTGAGCTGCTTTCCGGAATAGAGTAAACAAACTAACACTGATTAATAATTTCAGAACTTCAAAGTGGCTCCAATATTTCAGCAACGGGAGCATTTGATTGGACTAAGCAACGTTTTGAACGAACAAAGCTGGATCTAATGCGGCTGCACGAAGGGGTAATTAAAAGTGGTCGATCGAGAGGGAGAGATGACCACACGCACGTACGCACGGCCTAGGCGACGCTATGCTTTGTTTAGTCGAGGGCGGCGGCCGTAGTGGAGCTCGGAATTTCGCCCCGGCGGCCATTGGACGGCTCGTCCTAATCTCGTCATCACCCGATCGAAGCGCGCACTTGGACGTACGAGCGAGTATTGGCCCATCTACTGAAGAATATTCTGTACCACCCATGGATGGAAGCTTGATTGAATTGTGCTGTACTAGCTGGCTAGGCGCAGCCCTAGGTACGTACCATCTCACCATCTGCCTAATCTTGCGTCGCGTGTCAAGTGACTAGGACGTCGAAGCCGATCGACTGCTACGGGACACATGCATGAGTAGTGGCGCGTACGTTAGCCCACCGATCGATGCACGAACAGTGACCTATTTTGAAATTCGAGGCCACGTGAACACGAGTTTTTCAGAGATGCCTTTCTGTGACGGGAGATTGGTCGGGAAACATGAAGGATGCCTTTCGAAAATGAATTTTCGAATCTTTTTTCCCGCCGTGTAACATGCATGCAAACTATTATTCTGATACGAACTCGTGTAGCCCTGTCGTAGGGTAGACCAAAGATGGCCCACTAGTAGAAACCGGATATTTAGTCCTGGGTGGGGAGGTCCTCTAGTCCCGTTTCTCACCCGGGACTCCCGAATCGGTACTAGAGGCCCCCCCTCTAGTCCCGGGTGTGTTACAAGCCAGGACAAAAGAGGTCCCCACGTGGGCGCTCTGGCAGCGCGTGGTCGAGGACCTTTAGTCCCGGCCTGTAATACGACCCGGGACTAGAGATGCTCCCACGTGGCTGCGTCTGGCTTTTTTGAATTCCCGCCTTATTGAATATTAAAACTATGATCAATCTTGCAAAATATATGGTTAATTAATTACAAATCAGAAAAATACATATAGCATATAAAAAATGTTCATAAAAGAAATATTTATCTAATAAAAATATACTTATTCTTTATGGAGATCACAACCGGGACTAGAGCCCGTCTATTTGATTACATAGAGATCATATATAACGGGGACTAGAGCCCGTCTATTCGTGCAATTGTATTTTTCCTTTGGGTTTATGACATGGTCATTCAAAAATCCCGCAATTTCCTCTTAATTGGTAGAAAGCGGTCCTTAAGTGCAGCTTCCTCCGCATTGTATCACACTATAAAAGAAGGAGATCAATATGAATATCAATCATCGTAACAAAAATTATGAATGACACTCAACACAATTGATGGTAATAAAATAGAATTGTTCACGTACTTCTATCCATGTCTGAGCGTTCCGCTCACTGACCTCCCGGCGAATCCACTCGCAAACGAAGTATGCACACAAATTGGTCCCCGGTGGCTGCCTCTCGCACTATTTTACGAGAATAGAATTCAATCAAATAATAATCAAGCATGGTATAATGGTATTGAAATTAGAATTAAAGAGATGCGCGAATCTAGCTAGCTCGTACTACTTACGTCGACAAGATGAAAACTAGGCTCCTCTTTAAATTCACCAACTGTCCTCTTTCTGAAACTTTTCCAAATCCTGCCCGGCAAAAAAATAAATAAATGAGTTATTAGTTACTTGATATCTCAAGAAATGAACAAAAGAGACCGATATAGTGCGATAATGATTGAAATACCATTCACTAGTAGGGAAGTGCCTTTCTATGGAATGACATTTTGTGGCGCACCATTTTGGCCATGCGCCACACAAATACTTCTGTGGCGCACCACGCCAAATGCGCCACAAAATACTGTGGCGCATATACGCAAGCGTGCGCCACATAAACATGGTGGGTCCTACCTCCACAAAAATCTGGTGACATTTCTGTGGCGCATTGCGCTGGATGCGCCACAGAAAGCAGCATTTCAGTGGCGCATCCATCCCTGTGCGCCACAGAAATGTGGTGGGCCCCTTCCAATGATTCCCTGCGTGCTTATTCTGTGGCGCACGGTTCTGGATGCGCCACTGAATATACCATTTCTGTGGCGCATCTCCACCTGTGCGCCACAGAAAAGTCTGTGTGTGTTCTTTATTTTTTTTAAATTTGTGTGTATTTAAAATAATGGTCTACTAAAAAATGTATGTATATTCTTTTCTTTAAATGTAACCAAAAATATTTTTTCAAAAGAAACACATTCTTTTTTTAAATGTTGTGTGTATTTAAAATAATGGTCATTTAAAAAAAATGTGTGTATATTCTTTTCTTTAAATTTAACCAATTTTTTTTAAAAAGAAACACAGTCTTTTTTTAAAATGTTGTGTGTATTTAAAATAATGGTCTTTTCTAAAATATGTGTAGTGTTCTTTTTTAAAATTTAACAAAAAATATTTTTTTTAAGTTTTTTTTAACCTTTTGAGGCCACCAAATTCTGTTGCGCATCCCTCCACCTGGTGCGCCACAGAATAATACATTTCTGTGGCGCACCGAGGAGGATGCGCCACAGAAATTTTTGACTTAGCCGTTTTAGGCGTGTCGATCCGCGCATGCCCAAATCAAACCACCAGTACACCTGCGCGCGCGTCGCTCTCGACCCACACGTACTCGCCGTCGTCGGCCGCCCAACTCGCCGCCGCCGGCCGCCGTAACCCGTCCGCCGCCGCGCCGTAACCCGTCCGCCGGCCGCCGTCCCTCTCTCCGTCGCGCCCATCGCCGGCCGCTCTCACCCGTGCGCGCCGCCGCCCATGGACCGGCCGTCCTCGACGCCGCGTAGGAACTCGACGCCGCTGCCCTCGACACCGCCGCCCTCGACACCTCCATCCCCTCCCCGAGGTGCTGCTTCATCCCCATCCGATCCCTCCCTCTCCCGCACGCACCTCTCTCCTTCCCCTCCACCTTGCACATGAGGTGTTTGTTAAAATGCCAAACCTAAAAAAAAAAGAAATATGTGTTATGCAATTGCTTGCTGCTAGTTACATTAAGTTGTTAAGTACTTGGTGCTAGTTGCTACTAGTTGAGATGAAATTTTCACAAATTTTGCTAAGTGTTAAATATGGTCACTGTTTAAACATACCTTTAAAACTGACTTGAATTAAGGTGTTTGAAGTTTTCAAAAAAATATATTTTGAGCTTTAACATGAAGTAATAACATAGTGCAAGAGATCCATGAAGGTACATTGTAAATAGGATCAAGATTTGATAATTTGTAAGCTTCCAAAGTTGCTACTTTTTAATTGTCTTGAAGATGCATTTTTAGTTGGAATTAACTAATGCATTATTTTGCCAAATGCAGGACATTTAAAAGAAACTCAGCGTGATTTTAGGTGAGATGTGGATGTGGTGATTTGGATGTTGTATGTGTATGTTTGTTGCCGGTCGGCATCTCCGACCGGAGATGTGGATATGTGTGGATATTGCCGGTCGGAGATGCCGGCAACTTTGTGAAATGTCTGCAGGTACCCCAGAGGCCCTTGAGTTTGCCGGAACGTCGATTAACTTCCGTTCCGGCAAATTCGGGTACTCCATATGTCCCTTTTTTAGCAAAGGTCATGCCGAAATTTTTTCGTGAATTTTGGCATGACTTCGCTAAAAATAGGACATATGAAGAAGACTCCCTCATAATTTGATAATTGATAATTTAGTTGTCCAGTTTGTAGTATATAGTGTGTAGCTTAGATTGTAGATAATTTTAGTTGTGAGGGTTCCTTATTTAAATTTGCTTGCTACTTAAAAATTGTGTTTTTAGTTTATTGTCTCGGCGACGATGTCACTGTTGGACCAGAGGGGCGATGTCCGCGACTGGACTCCGCCGGGCTGGCACTGGAGGTGCTACCTTCCGGACGCATATCTTGGTGAGGAATCCGGGTGACGTCGTCGACCCGGATCTTCTTTGGTGGCAGTCGCGTGGGCCACGCTCGGTGCAGAGGGAGCCGGCCCCCGAGGAGGTGGTACGTCGCCGTATCAGGGAGGAGGACGAGCACGTCCGTCGCTACATGTATTTGTTGGATAGGCAGTACAACAATACATGGTCGTTTATTCAGAGGGTTCCTCCTCACGTGAGCTATGCCCTGTGAGGGTTCCTTATCTTTGGATGCGCAGCGTCCGCGGCTCAGCACCCCGCGGCTCAGGACCCGGTCGAAGTTAGTTTGAGAGGTTCATGCATGGGAGAGGAGATGTAGTGATATTATTCGTGATGTATTAGGGTTAAATAAAAATGGACCAAATTATTCATGGGATCAAGATGTATTAGTTATACTTTTGCATATTTGATCAATGTCCCTACATGCATGAATATAATTTTGGCATGACTTGCTAAAAATAATTTTAGTTATGTTCATTGGTTTATATTGTGTAATTTCCACATTGTGTAGTTTGTAGTATATAGTTGTGTAGTTTTTTGATTCTAATGAATTTGTTTTTAATATGTTTTAGTTTCACGGAATGGCCGGTTTAATGGTGTGAGGGCGTGCTATAGGAAGAAGCTTGGTCGGTACGTGTATGGATGCCAGATCCATATCAACAAGAGGAAGCACTGGCTGGGCAGTTTAATACAGCGGAGGAGGCGGCACGGCCTATGATTATTTCGCCGTAACACGAGTACGGTGATAAGAAGAAAGATAAGGATCTGAACTACCCAGCGGATAGCCACCGTGTGAATGAGTACATACCGGATGGGATCAGACAGGTGGAAATGGCCAAGGAGAAGGAGCACTGGTTGGCTGAGGCGCAGATCGCACATCGCAATGCACGCCCCCAGGACGACCCGTATGTGAGGCATCTCCTGCAGAACGAGCCAAACTTGATGTCCCACCAGCAGTTCGGCGCTAGTCCTTTTGACGGTGCTGGTCCATCGTACGGCACCGGTCCTTCCCACGGCGCCGGTCCTACTGACGACGACATCACTTCTCTTGGGATCTGGGCGGAGGAGAGGAGCAGCAGGAGGAGGACTGGGAGAAGACTGGGATTCCGACTCTGAGCAGCGGTGGCAGAAGCGGCAGCAGGAGCGGCAGCAGGCGTCGGAGGAGCGGCAGCAGCAGCGGCACCAGGAGCAGCAGCTACTGCGGATGTTCGGGCCGCCGAACCCCGATGCTTATCACCACAGCGACCCTAGGCACTGGGTCGAGGTGAATAGGCGGGACGGCGTACCTCCGTTCCGCACTCTTTCGGGTCAGCCGTGGGGGAGCGAGGACACTGATTACCCCGCAGATCCGATGTTCTGGCTCAGCTGGATAGGCCTAGGGACGACGACCCCTAGAGCGACTTGTCCACTTCTTTCCGTACTATGTTTTATGTTGACTTGTCCACTTATCTATGTAGACTGATGTTTCCACTGTACATGGTTAAGACTAATGTTTTATTTTCATGCATATGCCAATGTTAAATGCATATGATTGTACTATGACTTATCCCAATGCATATGCCAATGTTAAATGCATATGCTTGTACTATGACTTATGTGACATGAGATGAACTTTTGTACAATTAATTTGGTACTTGTCACTATATGTATGTATCTTGGGCTCTAAGTGATGTGATGATATAGTAAACATGTATTTTTTGTAAATACAGTAATATACATGTATTTGTACAGCGGGAAGCAGCAAATTGCGAAAAAGTATACAACTATTCTGTGGCGCACTGTTTTTTTCTGTGGCGCACTCCACTGGGATGCGCCACTGAAGTAATTCTGTGGCGCACGGCTTGGTGCGCCACAGAATTGTGATATTTCTGTGGTGCACGGGCGGGGTGCGCCACAGAAATAATATTTTTGTGGCGAGACTTCTGTGGCGCACCCACCATGCGTCACAGAATGCCTTTTTGGTGCGCCACAGAATGGCTATTATGTACTAATGTTTGGAGCGCATCTAAAATGGTTTGGTACTTCTCTTTGGATACGCCAATGAGTCGTAGATTTCAACTCTTGTAGAGTCAACTTCAATGATTAGCAGAATGTAGTGGAAGCTGCGAACATTTATATACGTCAGTAATTCATCAGTTACACTCATCGGCTAAGCAAAAATTAATGTGTACAAGACAGTCACACTCTTACCCGAAGTTGTAAGGAAACAGTATCTTCTTTTTATAATGTTGCCTATGTATGAACCTTAGCAAGTTGTTCTCCGTTTCATTGGCGAAGCGCCGTAGCAATTCCTCATTAACTCGTTTCGGGTCAACGAACCCAGTGTCAAAGATCCGTTTTCTGTCACATTCATCACTCTTCATTCTGCATAAATAGCGAAGTGAGCATAATTCTACAGGCAATGACCGACCTGAGCTAGAGACTTCATATTTTAGAAAAATGAATTGAATCACTTACAGACAATAGGTACTGACGAGACTCAAGTCGAGGGCGTCAAGCTTGTATAAAAAAGAGAGTTCTTTAAGATATTTTGTACCTCGTCCCGACCTATGTAATGTTTTCTGTAACTTTCACAACGATCATTTTTTGATCTACCTTTGTGACTTTCAAGTACCAGTCATGCAGTTTTCGCATTTGGTTGGTAGAATCTCGATCTGATCAGGTGCAGCAGAGGCTTCCCGTATTCCTATTTCCATACGATTGATCCGAAATGGGATATCTTCGCTTTCCAGTTGAGAAAGTGTATACCAGCTTCTTAGCAAATTCCGCCGCGTAGGATAAAGCAGCAATGTCGACCGCCGCGGAGCCCTGATCAGCTTGCACCTTGAGCGGGAGATCGACTGTTTTGGCCTGTTCTCCGAGCTGGGCAATGTCTCTTTTCCCGCTGGCACTACTACTCGTTGGGTGGGAGCGAACTCTCCCTAATACAGCGTAAATAGTCATCTGGTCTATTTATCTCAATTTGCGATGGATGCTCAAGAAAGTTCTTAGCCCACTTTTTTTTGTCTGGCATAAATATTGCTTTGGCTCGTCCTTTTTGGTGCAAAATGACTTCTCAACTCGGCTTCGCAGATCGCGGCGTTTCCTCTGCAGTCCTGTCGTAAGCTCTCGGGGAGGAACCTTCGTACTTTTGGGAGTGGCTCCTCTGTCGGGGTCCGTGTCGGAAACCCATCGACGAAACCCTGTACTGCTGCTTCCTCTTTTGGCCTTGCCCCTGCTAGCGGGCGGAGACGGCTGTGCAGTCGGCTGACGCGGTGGTGGCTCTAGGCTGACGAGGGAATATCTCCCCAGCAATAGTGCCAGAAACAATGCTTGTACGTCACACGTCAGTTGGGAACCCCAAGAGGAAGGTATGATGAGTGCAGCAGTAAGTTTTCCCTCAGTATGAAACCAAGGTTTAATCGAACCAGTAGGAAAACGAGGTTTGCTTCGAAGGTGTTGGTGAAGGAGTGTAGTGCGGCGCAACACCAGGGATTCCGGTGCCAACGTGGAACCTGCACAACACAATCAAATTACTTTGCCCCAACTTAACAGTGAGGTTGTCAATCTCACCGGCTTGCTGAAAACAAAGGGTTAAACGTATCGAATGGAAATGATGTTTGTTTGCATAAAACAGTAGAGAACAATGATTGCAGTAGATTGTATTTCAGATGTAAAAGAATGGACCGGGGTCCACAGTTCACTAGTGGTGTCTCTCCAATAAGATAACTAACATGCTGGGTAAACAAATTACAGCTGGGCAATTGACAATTGATAAGTGCATATAACATGCATGTGTGAGCTGTGGTGTCTACTATGAGATTCATTTGGGCATTACGACAAAGTACATAGACCGCTATCCAGCATGCATCTATGCCTAAATAGTCCACTTTCCGGTTAACATCCGTACCCCTTCCAGTATTAAGTTGCAAGCAACAGACAATTGCATTAAGTAATGTGCGTAATGTAAACAATACATTCATCCTTGAATAAAGCATTGCTGTTTTACCCCTAGTGGCAACAACACATCTACAACCTTAGAACTTGCTGTCACTATCCCAGGTTAAATAGAGGTTGAACCCAACTATCATGCATAAATACCCCCTCTTGGAGTTACAAGTATTCACTTGGCCAAGGCTTCAACAAGTAACGGAGAGCATGCAAGATCACAAATGACATAGACATGATAATATAATATTCAGCTCCACATAGGTATCAATATAAGTCAGATCCCAGCAAACACAACATGTAGCATTACAATAAGATGATCTTGATCATGATAGGCAGCTCACAAGATCTAAACATGATGGCACAAGTGGAGAAGACAACCATCTAGCTACTGCTATGGACCCATAGTCCAAGGATGAACTACTCACGCATCACTCCGGAGGCGGGCATGGCGATGTAGAGCCCTCCGGTGATGATTCCCCTCTCCGGCAGGGTGCCGGGAAGAGCTTCAGAACCCCCCGAGTTAGGGTTGACGACGGCGGCGGCAGCGAATATGTTCTGGATGAAAGGCTCGGTGTTTTAGGGTTTTCGCGTCTCGGGGAATAAATAGGCGAAGGGGCGATGTCGGCGGACCCCCGAGGGGCCCAAACCACCAGGTGGCGCGGCTGGGCCCACTGCCGCGCCTGGTGGTTTGGCCACCTCGTGGCTCTCTTCGTCTCTCCTTCGGACTCCGTGTACGTGCTGGAAAAATAGGGACTGGCCTTTTGTTTCGTGCAATTCCGAGAATATTTCCAGAAGTAACTTTCTGAAACCAAAAACAGCAGAAAACAGGGAACTGGCACTGTGGCATCTTGTTAATAGGTTAGTCCCAGAAAATGCATAAAAGTGATACGAAGTGTATATAAAACATGTAGCAAATGGTATAATATAAGCATGGAACAGCAGAAATTATGGATACGTTGGAGACGTATCAAGCATCCCCAAGCTTAGTTCTACTCGTCCTCGAGTAGGTAAAACGATAACAACAAATAATTTCTGAGGAGACATGCTTTCACACAATCTTGATCAATATATTGCAAGGCTCATGTCATGAATGAAGTGACTCAAAGCAATGATCTATAGTTTGCTAACAAATAGATAAAGAGTAAACAATGAATCATATAAGCAAAAACTTTTCATGAATAGTACTTTCAAGACAAGCATCAAAAAGTTTTGCATAAGAGGTAACTCATAAAGCAATAGATTCAAAGTAAAAGGCATTGAAGCAACACAAAGGATGATTAAGTTTCAGCATTTGCTTTCAACTTGTAACATGTATATCTCATGGATAGTTGTCAACATAAAGCAATATAACAAGTGCAATAAGTAAATATGTAAGAATCAATGCACACAAAGTTGACACAAGTGTTTGCTTCTAAGATAGAAAGGAGTAGGTAAACTGACTCAACATAAAGTAAAAGATAGGCCCTTCGCAGAGGGAAGCAGGGATTAAATCATGTGCTAGAGCTTTTTAAGTTTTCGAAAGCATATAGAGAGCACAAAATAAGTATTTGAGAGGTGTTTGTTGTTGTCAACGAATGGTAGTGGGCACTCTAACCCCCTTGTCAACCAGACTTTCAAAGAGCGGCTCCCATGAAGGACGTTATCTCTACCAGCAAGGTAGATCATCCCTCTTCTCTTTTGTTTACACATGTATTTTAGTTTCTTTATAGATGACACTCCTCCCAACCTTTTGCTTACACAAGCCATGGCTAACCGAATCCTCGGGTGCCTTCCAACATTCACATACCATGGAGGAGTGTCTATTTGCAAAATTAAGTTGCTTACTGATAAATCAGGGCAAAACATGTGAAGAGAATTATTAATGAAAGTTGTAATTAATTGGGGCTGGGCACCCCGTTGCCAGCTCTTTTTGCAAATTATTGGATAAGCGGATGTATATGCCACTAGTCCAGGTGAAAGTCTGTCAGAAGTAAATGACAAGATTGAAAGATAAAACACCACATACTTCCTCATGAGCTATAAAACATTGACACAAATAAGGAGTAATAAAGTTTTGAATAGTTTAAAGGTAGCACATGAAATATTTACTTGGAATGGCAGGAAATACCACATAGTAGGTAGGTATGGTGGACACAAATGGCATGGGTTTTGGCTCAAGTTTTGGATGCACGAGAAGCATTCCCTCTCAGTACAGAGTTTAGGCTAGCAAGGTTGTTTGAAGCAAACACAAGTATAAACCGGTACAGCAAGAATCACATAAAAACATATTGCAAGTATTATAAGACTCTACACTGTCTTCCTTGTTGCTCAAACATTTTACCAGAAAATATCTAGACCTTAGAGAGAACAAATATGCATCCCAAGTCTCAACAAGCTCTACGGTAGTTCTCCACTACTAGGCTTTAACTACATGATGCAAGAGCTTAAACATGATCTACTTGAGAGCTCAAAACAATTGCAAAGCATCAAATCAAAACAAGACAATGATCTACAAGAATGCATATGTCTTTTCCAATACCAACTACTACATGTAGCATTTTCTTTCTTCCAAACAAACACCAATAATTTATTTAAACATAAACTCTCCAAATGATAATATAATGCAGCAAGAGAGTATTTATAAACAAGTGCTAACAGCTCGAAGAGATGCATGAAAAACAGGAGCTAAAAGCACTGCAGTAGCTAGTTAAGAATACTCAACAAATATAAGTGAAGAACATGAGTATTCACATGAAAAAGCGGAGCGTGTCTCTCTCCCACACAAGGATTGCTAGGATCCGAATTTATTCAAACAAAAACAAAAATAAAAACACACAGACGCTCCAAGTAAAGCGCATAAGATGTGAAAGAATTAAAATATAGTTTCACTAGAGATGACCTGATAAGTTTGTTGATGAAGAAGGGGATGCCTTGGGCATCCCCAAGCTTAGACGCTTGAGTCTCTCTGAATATGGTTGGGATGAACCACGGGGGCATCCCCAAGCTTAGGCTTTTCACTCTTCTTGATCACATAATATCACCCTTCTCGCTTGATCCTTGAAAACTTCCTTCACACCAAACTCAAGACAGTTCTCATTAGAGGGTTAGTGCATAATCAAAAATTCTCATATTCTGTAATGATACAATCAATCCCAAAGCTTCTGGACATTAGCTACAGCCACCAATGCTTTGTGGAGCAAAGAAATCCACACAAACACAGTAAAAGAGCGAATGCAAAACAAAAGGCAGAATCTGTCAAAAACAGAACAGTCTGGAATGACGAATTTTTTCGAGGCACTTAAGTTGCTCAGATGGATCTGGCCTAAAATAATGAAAGTTGCGTACATATCTCAGGAATATGCGTGATTTTTTCAGAATTTTTTGAATTTTCTACAGGGAGATAAGCTCAAATCCGTGACAGCTAAAAATCTGTCACTGCGCAGAAATCCAAATCTTGCATCAACTTTCAATATAGAACTTTACTTGGCACAACATTGCGATAAAATAAAGATACAAAGGAGTTGCTACAGAAGTAAAAAACTCCTTGACTCAAAGAAAACAAAAATAACAGCAAAAAAAACGATGGGTTGTCTCCCATAAGCGCTTTTCTTTAACGCCTTTCAGCTAGGCGCAGAAAGTGAAAATCAAGTGTTGTCAAGTGGAGGAGCATTGACATCAATACCAAGGGCCATGCCTACCTCTCTTACCCTTAGACTTACTCTTTGGTTTGGGGAATACATGGCCGCACCTTGGTGTGGAGGTAAGATTCAGAGTGCCTTTTCCCACATCTATGGTTGCTCCCATTAATTTGAGCAGAGATCTTCCAAGTGTAATTTGTCCTGTCCCTGCACATTCAATAACAAGATAATCAGTGGACACCGTTCTCCCAAGAAAGGTTGTAAACACACCCTCAGCTATCCCCTCGGGAAATATAACAGAGTTATCAGTAAGAGTTATTCCTTCTCCTCCTTCAGCAAGTCCCCAAAGATTCAAAGTTTCATAAATGCTTTTAGGCATAAGGCAAAACTCAGACATAATATCACAACGAGCATAAAAGGTTTCACCACAAATAGCAACCTTTACCGTAGGGACCCACATCGAAGGTTCAAAATTTGTTGGAACATAGTCAAAATATTCCCGAATTTGATTATAGCCGTCCTTTAAACAAGATATATGTGTCTCAAGAGTGTTTAATCTAGCATGGATGCTAACAAGGGCCGAATCAAATTTATTAGTTGAGCTAGAAGTTGCAATCAACTTTTTTATGGCATTAAAAGCTTGGTCCCCATCACAGTGAAGGAAATCTCCTCCCACAATAGCATCTAAAGCATATCTATAACAAAGGGCTAGACCAAAGTAGAAGCTAGTGAGAAGCAACTTAAAGTCATTTTAGGATCAGTTTTACCAAAGGAATCATTAATTCTAGACCAAGCTTCTTTAAAATTCTCCTCACTCCCTTGTTTAAAAGTGAAGATCAATTCCTCAGGTGACATAGCAACAGGCATGGAACAAGACATGATGGTGACAAGAACAAAACAAAACGAAATAAACAAGTAACTAATTTTTTTGTGTTTTTGATAAAAGAGCAAACAAGACTAAATAAAAATAAACTAAGCAAGACAAATAACAAAGTAAAGAGATTGGGTGTGAGAGACTCCCCTTGCAGAAGCAATTCGGTTTTCCCCGGCAACGGCGCCAGAAAACGTGTTGGTGGCTCTAGTTGACGAGGGAATATCTCCCCGGCAATAGTGCCAGAAACAATGCTTGTACGTCACACGTCAGTTGGGAACCCCAAGAGGAAGGTATGATGAGTGCAGCAGTAAGTTTTCCCTCAGTATGAAACCAAGGTTTAATCGAACCAGTAGGAAAACGAGGTTTGCTTCGAAGGTGTTGGTGAAGGAGTGTAGTGCGGCGCAACACCAGGGATTCCGGTGCCAACGTGGAACCTGCACAACACAATCAAATTACTTTGCCCCAACTTAACAGTGAGGTTGTCAATCTCACCGGCTTGCTGAAAACAAAGGGTTAAACGTATCGAATGGAAATGATGTTTGT